>CAUYQV010118857.1:0-39817 GCA_963574575.1 Galagoides demidoff
AGTATCCAATGTACTCAGCCCTACTATGAAACTAATTTATAGCTTTCATAGGAAAACTATAACCCAATTTTAGCCTAAGAATATGGAGAAAGAGGAGGGGGAGGATGAGTGGACGGAGGGTGATTGGTGGGATCACGTCCGGTTCATCCTTTAAGGGTACATGTGAATCTCTCTAAATGTAGAATATAAATGTCTTAACACAATAACTAAGAAAATGACATGAAGGCTATGTTAACCAGTTGGATGAAAGTATTTCAAATTGTATATAGAAACAACACTCTATACCCCATGACAGTATTAATGTACACAGCTATTATTTAATTAAAAATAAAAAAAAAAGCAAAAGCGTGTAGAAACCAAAAGTAAAACTGGAGCAGCCCAGAGAACATGACCAGAAAACAAACGTAACTTAGCAGAGGCTTTAGTATAGCAAGGATACATTTTATTTAATAACAGTAGGAAAACTTAGGGCACTTAAAAAGAGTTGGAAGTGGGCCCCTCTCACCTGTAGGAAGAGAAAGACAGAGCTGTAAAGGCAGTATAGAGGTATAAATATCCTCTTTCTCTCCATTTGAAATTGTTTGTAACTCTTCCCTGGTCTCTCTGTGTCTCTGGGCACCTTTGTCCTTTTCTATTGGTGATTGATCACTTAGGTTACCTTATACCCACATTCTTTTCCCCTTTTCTGGTGAGAATTGCAGGGTGCTGATCACAGTGCTCCCATAATGTTGCTATGGGCCCTTCAGACTTCCTTATTCAGCAGGCCAGGGTTTTCTCCCATCCCCCTTGAAGCCTTTTTCTTTGTCCCTTCTCAAGTACAGGAGTAAATCATCGTCTGTTTACACATCCAGTTAAGTTACAGTTTGCTATGTACAGAGAAACCTTTAGGCCAAACATAAAATGTTTAAGCAGGCAGCTTTAGGCTAAATTTAATTTAACACCTATTAGAATGGATAAAATTAAAATGGCTAATCATACTAGGTGTTGGTGAGGACACAGGTCAACTGGAACTCCCATACGCTGCTTATGGGAACATAAAATGATATGATGGCTTTGGAAAAGTTTGATTATTTTTAAAAATGTTAACCATATACCTGCTATATGACCAGCCATTCCAATGCTAAGCATTTTCCCCAAAGAAATGAAAGCATATGCCCATATGAAAACTTATATATCAATGTTCATTGTAGCTTTATTTGAAATAACCCCAAACTGGAAATAGCTCACATTTTTCCATCACTAAACAGACAAACACATTGGGCTATATCTGAATGATAGAATGCTACTTAGCAAGAAAAAGGGGATTAATTATTGATAACTTGCAACAATATAGATGAATCTTAAAATATTTATGCTGAGTGAAAGAACAAAAAAAGAGTACATGTGACTTCATTTATACAAGATCCTAGAAAACACAAAATAGTCTTTAGTGACAAAAGGCAGACCAGGGCTGCCTGAGAATGTATCAGGAGGAAAGGATGCAGGGAGACATTAAAAAATGGCACAAGGAAATTTTGGAGCAATGGTTATTGTAGGGGAATAAGTTCCCCTACAAGAGAAAAAGTTCCCCTTTGTCTACTGAAGTCTCACTGAAAACTGAACTCACAAAAGGCAGATTAATAAGAGCAAAGGTATACAAATTTATTAAGATGCACAGAGGGAAAATCACAAAGTGATTACCCCAAACCTCCAGTGGGGTCCAGAAGCTTATATACCATCTTCAGGTTACAGAAAGAATGGGGGCTTGGAGGGTGGCCCCAAACAGGTTACGGTGGTAAATCATGTTATAGTGGTGAGACAGGTTCTGGGAGGAAGTGAAGAAGAGGAGGCCTGGCCACCAAAGGTGGTCTCTACATATGCAAATCTCTTCCCACAAGACAACTTTTCAACTATTCTTATATTTCCAGCTCTTTTGAATAACCTGCTTAAAATACATCAAAGAAGTAGATTTTGGGGGGGGTAAGATACTTTGATATGCTTATTATTCTGCTTGTGATGATAGTTCTATGGATATAGAAATGTCAGATCTTACAAAATTGCATATTTTCCAAGTATGCAGTTTATTTTCTGTTAATTATACCTCACTAATGCTGCTTTTTTATTTTTTAAAGGAAGCTCTTGCTAGGATCCTTCATTTCCTGTGACTCTCTGGCAACTGGGAGAATGGGCCAAAGGCAAAATCTGTTGAGAAAGAAAGCCTTTGATTTCTTGTTTGGCCACAGACACCACTGAGAGCATCTCTCCCAGGAATCCAGTCACCTCCAGTGCCTGTTGAGGCAAGAAAATGCACCAAAGCATGGCTACAGCTGTGTCTGGGTCATAATTAAAGCAGCAAACAACCCGAAATGAATTAAGTCTCTCCAGCTAACATGCCACTTCTAATTTAATCTAATTGACCTCTGAATAAAATTCTTGGCCTGCCTTATAGGCAAAATCTTCCAAATGAAGTGAATTTAAACTGCTAACTAATTACAAACTTGGTGGGGGGGGGGGTCACAAGAACAATTGTTATTGTTCTTTGATTACTTGTTCAACTGGATTATTTCCTCATTACCTTTGGAAGACTCTGATGTGGTGCCCCTTGCACCACATAAATAAGGTATTGTAGAAGACAGACTGGAATGGAAGATCCACCAGACCAGGTTGGCCTGGGAGAACTGTGATCTTGGCTTTCAGAGTGTTTGGAGAATCTTAAAGCGATTTTCACAAGCAAATGAACAGTGTGTACTCTTTCAAATAACCTGAAGCTAACTACTCCTCTGTTTGGAGATATTAATTTTATTTAGCTTCAGGATCTAGGTTTTGAGTGTTGAGGTTATCCTATTGAACCAATCTCTATTGTTCAACCACTTTCACCTTGAGCTGTAGCCCATTGTACCTGGGTAGACCTCTGGAGTATCATAAAAGTGAGGAGGTAAGAAAAGACCTGAGCTTTGTGCCTGTGGCTCAAATGGCTAAGGTGCCAGCCACATGCACCTAAGGTGGCAGGTTCGAATCCAGCCCTGGGCCTGCCAAACAATAATGATGGCTGCAACCAAAAAATAGCCGGGTGTCGTGGTGGGTGCCTGTGATCCCAGCTACTTGGGAGGCTGAGGCAGGAGACTCACTTGAGCCCAGGAGTTGGAGGTTGCTGTGAGCTGTGATGCCATGGTACTTTACCCAGGGGGACAGCTTGAGGCTCTGTCTCAAAAAAAAAAAAAAAAAAAAAAAAAGCCCTGGATTCCAGCCTGTTTTTCAGCAGCTATGTGATTTGGACTCACTGCTGGATCTCTCTGAGCACAGACATCTGTGCAAAAAAAATCTACGCCTGTAATCCTAGCTGTCTGGGGTGCCGAGGCAGGCAGATTGCTTGAGCTCAAGAGTTTGAGACCGGCCTGAGCAAGAGCAAGACTGCATCTCTAAAAAATACCCAGACATTGTGGTGGGCATCTGTAGTCCCAGCTACTCGGGAGGCTGAGGCAAGAGGATTGCTTGAGCCCAAGAGTTTGAGGTCATTGTAAACTATAAGTTGCCGTAAGGGTCTCATGGAAAAGTGATGTCATGGAGAATAAGCACGTTTATTGAAACTGTGTTTTAAGTAAAGGTGAGCATCTGCTCGCTCAGGCAAAATCATGAGCTTTCTTTCTTTACAGTTGGTTTATATAGGGAATCTTGTGCATGCACACTATATAGCAATGACCTCATTAACATTCATTATAATCCCTCTGCATATGCGCATTGGACATCAATGACTTCATTAATTCATTTAAACATCTTATGACCCCCCCCTACCCTGTAAGTAGCTCCTTCCTAGTAATCTGATAATCCACTCAACATACACCTTTAAGCATAACCCTTTCAACATAACCCGGTTTAACATAACTTAATGAAGAACATGTTGTCAGTCATTACTTTCTTTGTGCTTATCTGATGAAGCCTGAGGCTATAGGGGAAAGAGACAATTTAAATGTCTGTTCTACTAACCATGCCATTTGGAGGCAGTTACTTCAAATCTTTAAGCAAAGCATGGAGAAACTTCTTGGGCATATAGGAATTTGTGTGCAAACCTCTGCTCCCATGTAGGCCTTAAGTCAGGGGGGGTTTTGCTGGAGGCTTTTCTAAGGAATTCTCAGGCTGGACTTCTCAAAAACCTTTCATGAGCTCAGGTTTTATCTGTGCCATTAGATACCTGTATGCATTGGATAAATTCCTCTTCTCTTGAGGTTCCCTAGCATATTTCCATTCCTGGATCCGTCAGCAAGTGACCTTCATCACACACCACAGATCAGGAAAGGTTACTGATGGCTATCTGGCCAGTTTTCCAAAGGGCTTCTTTATTGGCCTTATAAAGTCAACCCTTAATTCCTTAACACAGTCTGGAAATGCTATTCCAGCCAAAGCCTTGGTCATGTTAGGCCTGCAACTAACCTGGCCATATGGGATTCTGCTTCAGTTTCTCACAAGTATGCCTGCACAAAGTCTTCACTGCTCTCTCTCAAAGGGCAATTTTGGCCAGAGGCATATAGGCGTTTCGCCTATGATACCACAGCACTCTATCAAGGGCAATAAAGTGAGACTCTGTCTCAATCCCCTCTCCCCCCACTCTCCCCCAACAAACAAACAAAAAAACCCAAAACAAAACCAGTCTATCAACTCTCTGTGCTTTGGGTTTCGGTTCCTCCCTCTTGGGCATATTAACTAAGTTATCCTAAAGCTGGCTCCTTACATAAGGTTTTCTGTACAGAGTGAACTATGGCTTAACTGGATGCATAAACAGATTGTAACCGGCTCTTGTAAGCAAGTCTCAGCCAATCACAGCAGTCATATTTCACTCACCGGCAACCAACTGCTCAAAATGTGCTCAACTAAGGCAAACGCCAACTTGTAACCAATTCAACTGTTTCTGCACCAGACTTCCAGTTTTTGTACATCACTTTCCTTTTCTGTCCATGCATCCTTCTACTCATGTGGCAGCACCAGGGTCATTCTGAAGCTATTCTGGTTGGGTGGGGAAGGTTGCCTGATTCATGAAATATTCTTTGCTCAATTAAACTCTGTTAAATTTAGTTCATCTAAAGTTTTCCATCTAACAGGCAGTATCTACTACTTCACAAAGTTGTATGAAGATTGAACCTGATCACCTATGTGAAAATAGTTCATAAACTGTGTGTCACTTGCTCATACTACTGGTTTTCTCATCTTAAAGTGAAGGAATTCAATCAGGGGGTTTGAATAATCTGTGTTAATTTCTTGTGGCTGCTGTAACAAAGTACCACCAACTGGATGCTTTAAAGCAGCGGTTCTCAACCTATGGGTGGCGACCCACAGAAACTATATTAAAGGGACAGGGCATTAGGAAGGTTGAGAACCACTGCTTTAAAGCAACAGAAACTTAGTCTCTCACAGCTCTGGTGACCAAGCCTGAAATGAAGCTGTCTGCTTTTCCTTTGAAGGCTCTGGGGGAAAGTCCATTTCTTGCCTCTCCCAGCTTTGGGTGGCTCCAGGCGTTCCCTGGCTTCTGTCTGCATCGCTCCAGCCTCTGCCTCTGTGTCCACATCACCTTCTCCCAGTCCTCCTTAGCGCTATTGTCATAACGTTTTGCTCTGGATGTTACTATTTAGTCTAAACTTCAACCACTTGGAGTTGCATAAAAAGCAATGACCAAATTTGACCTTCTTATACTGTCT
Source organism: Galagoides demidoff (assembly GCA_963574575.1). NCBI lineage: Eukaryota > Metazoa > Chordata > Mammalia > Primates > Galagidae > Galagoides > Galagoides demidoff. The sequence continues at coordinate 5,667 of CAUYQV010118857.1, forward strand.
GAGGATATGTTTCTTCAATAATTCCCTCTAAAATATGCATCAGATATTTTACTATTGTGGAAATAGGGACCATGTATAGGAAAAAAACTTACTGATGAACCATTAATGCAAACTAGACAATGAAATAAAAATTTCAAGCAGCTTGTGGCACCATAACAAGAGAAACAGTCTGGCCAGCAAGGAGGTGGATTTAATTATTAAGAATGTTGGGGGAGCAGCTGTCACTACTGGACTGTTTGCTAGAATCAGTGTCCCTGGGTTAATGACTTTTCGATTTTTTTCTTCAGCTGGCAGATGTCTGCTAGTTTAAAAAGCTGTGGTTGAGGGTAGAAAGAGGAAGATGCTAGAAAGAATATTAGTAACAGACAGTAATAGCTCGTTCTACTTCCAGGGAATGGAAATGGAAACTTTCCATTTGAAAACATTGAAGTGCTTTGCAGATCATCATTAAAATTATGCAAGTGTTGGAATGTCCCCATGTTCTTTCACCCTCATTTTAGAGCCACTGAGGAAGTCTAAGGACATGGGGTGTGTCATTGGGGAAGTGACACTAGCTGAGCATTTTAGGGTCATCAGGGTCACAGACAGCAGATTCCATTCAGGGTGAAATGGACATTTGGTGAGATAGCTAGTTTTCAGATGATGTGTTTCAAAGGATTAAGTCTATAGCAGGAGTCATCAAAGTGTCCGGATTTCATATTCAAGCCTATGGCCCAATAAGATCAGGACAGATTTTCCTCTCTTCTGTTGGATCCTCTGAGGCATACCTGATGGGGACTTGCTGGGTTGGTGACCACCCTGATATGTCCTGTCTGTACTTCCTATATCCCCTGGACCATGGTCTATCTGTTCCTGCCCCACCCAATGACTCAGTCTCAGGATGTCAAACTCATCAGTACTGGGATGGGAGAAGTTCCAAGAAGGTGGTACGTGGACAGCAGCCTGTTCTCTTGGAGGGCAATGGAGGTGGTTCTTAGTGGACTATGGAGAGGACTACTCTGGCTCTGAGGGCTGTGCTGCTGGGACTCGTGCTGACTGTACCTCCAGCTCCATTTTACCTTCCTCTCCACCTGCTCTAGGCTCTGGGAGGCTGACCCATAGGATGGTGTCCAGAATTCCCTTGCTCCTGGGATGCTACTTGGGTTCAGCCAATGAACAACCTCAGAGAGATGGAAGAAAGGGAGTCTAGGCACTTTATTCTGCTTCTCTCAGGGTTACCTTGGGCTGGCCACAACCATTGACCCACTGTCTCAGTTCCTGACTGGTAGCCCCATCTACCCCACCCTCTTTGTGTGTGAGTCCTAGCAAACTTCAGGCCTCAGTTAGCAATGGTACTGATGCCCTCCCCAGCTCCTACTGGCCCTGGGGTACTGCAGTCTCCCTGTGCCCTATTTCTCCCCTACCCACAGATTGGCCCAGGATTCACTTGTGTAATTCTTCCTAGATCAACCTAAGTTGAATGTGGTGTTGTATGCTTAATAACATATTTAACTTCAAAGTGAAACTGGTTGGTGCATCAATTTAACCAGTCCTACAAGTATTCACTAAGCCTCCACTAGGTGCAAGGCACAGGGCCAGCCGTTTCTCAGGTGACAAAGGTTTAGGGAATTTAGCATACTCCACTCCTTTGGGGAACTTATAAACAGCAACTTCGTTTCCCTCTCTCTTTCCCCCCTACATTCAGTCATGATTTGACAATGTCTATTGAGGGTCTACACTCTTCTGGGTGCCATGCTAATAATGCCTGGGGATAAAATAGTGAGTAAAATAGAAACACTCCCTCTCTCGAAGAGTGAATGGTCTCTGAGACAGAAGGGGAGGAGAGGGACAGCACTCCTGTAATCACAGCAGAGGGTGTGTTTTATAACTGAGATAAGGCCTCTGAAGGAAGGAAACTGGTTTCTATAACATATAATCTGGCCTGGGAGAGAGCTTTGCTATCACTTCTTGGCCTTTTGGCTAAGATCATGTGTAGGAAACACTTTGCTGAGAATGTGATAATGAACAAGATGAAAGGATGAGGAGGACTGAGCTGAGCAGGGAGCCATGGGGAGGAGCATGGGGGGATAGGAACCCCAGGAGGCTGGAATAGAAAGAAGGAAGGAGGGGTTAATGGGTGGGGACCAGGTGATGCAGACTTTGTAGGTCAGAACTAGCATTCTGGTTTTCAATTTAAAACATACACGTAGGCATGGAGTCAGAGGGGGCCACGGAGGGGACTGGTGCAGCACTGAGGCTGGCATTTGGGGTTTGAATCCATGCCAGGACAAGGTGACTACTGGCAGGCCAGGAGCTCAGGTGAGTGAGAACCATGGATGACTGACTGAGAACTCCTCCTCTAGGACCTGGAGGTACACCCTGACCACTTCTCATTGACACCCTAGGAATCTCCGCCACTGCCCACCTCTCACTGCTCCCTGAACCATCATCCCCCATCTGGTCCTGGCCCTCTATCCTCTCATATTCCACTGGGACTGGTTTGTCCCATCTCTTCAATGGGGAGCTCTGCTCCTCACAGATGGGTCCTGCTGAGAAACAGCCGTGTGGCCACCCAGCCATTGGCACCTCCATCTGGCCTTCCTGCTTGTCTGTGTTCTCTCAGCAATTTCCTTCCTCCATTTCCACCAAGACATCTTTAGACATGTCTTGACCTGTCTGTTCTTTGTTCAGACCTTCACCTGGTGACACTTCCAGTGACCATGGTTTGCTTACAGGATACACCGTTGGACCCGAATACCTCTTCTTCCTGTTCCCAGCACCTTGCCTCCCTCTAGAGAACCTGGACTATGTACCTAGATGGCTGGTTTGGTAACCAGACAGGGCAGTATGCCACCTTGCTTGCCCTAGCCTAACTCAGTGGCCACCAGGCCTTCATCCTGCTGGCTATGCATGCTGCTCTGGCCCCTGCATCACTCTGCCTGTACTGTTGCCCAAAGTGGGCAGCCACATGCCTTAGCAGAAGCTTCAGCCATGTGACTGCATCTCAGAGGAATGTGTCCATTTGAAGGATCCCCTCCTGAAGTTCCCTGGCCTCCCCTGCTCTTGGACTTTCTCCCATCATCTCTGAGAACAGATCTTCAGTGAGGTCACCCTGCATAACTTCCTTCAGAGAGGAGGCCCAGAGTTTTACTGAGTCAGCTCCATCTGGGCAGCAGTGGGGACTGCCCTTGTACCTTTGTGGGCATCCATGTGTGCTGTGGGGACTATTTGCTGGAAGGGTGTGGTGGGTGGCCAAGCCTCCCTCCAGCAGGGCATGGACTGGTTGAGGGTATGGCATGAAGCCTCTGTTTTTGTGGTCATTAGCAATGGCATGGAGTGATGCCAGGAAAACATTGACACCTCCCAGGGTGATGTGATCTTTGCTGGCAATGGGAAGAAAGATGCTCCTGGGAAGGACTTTGCCCTGCCTACAGAGTGCAACCACAGCACCATTAACCAAACCACCATTAACCACAGTTGGCACCTTTGGCTTCTGGGCTACCTACCTGGCTGGTGGAGATAATGTTCTGGCCAACTTTACCCTGACAGACTCTGAGTTCATGAAGATATTTAAGTCTAAGGCAGCCTTCCTACCTGAGTGGGTAGGCATTAGTGCAGATTTGTCTCAACTCTAGACATTTGCTGGGCCTTGAGAGCCAGGGAAAGTTTCTAGCATAGTCAGATCATTCTAAGAGCCAGAAATACATGTCTCCAGAGGCCTAGCACGTTCTGGAGAAGTTTGTGGTGTTCTTGGAGCAGGTGGGCACCCATTTCCAGAATGATTCTAGTTGAGAAGACTAGTAGAGAAGGGGATTCTTTCTGGAACTGCCTGGACATTCTAGACACAGCAGAATATCTTTGCCTGATGGCTGGCAATGTTTGGAGAAGCTCTCGGCAGTTCTGGAAGCTACAGTGCCCACCTGCTCCTCCTAACTCATATCTAGAGTACTTTATATGGCAACTCCTAGGAACAAGGAACACTTCCTCTAGTGGCTATCATTCCAGTCTTTTCTAGAAGAGGTGTTATTTCTCCTCTGGGTCCTCAGAAGATCCACTTGTGGGGAGTCTAGAGCAAGCACTCACAACTCCTCTTCCGTGTCTCTGGAGTGATTTTAGGGAAGGATTTGTTTTAGAGAGGGCCAGATATAATGTCTGTGAAGAACTCTGCAGGACCCTTCCAGAGAGGATGAGGTTCTGGAATGCCAGAAAAATTATGTGAAGGATTTAATGGACATACAACCAGAAGCTCAACACCCCACTATTGCCAGGAAGATTGAGATGGAAGTCAAACTAAGTTTACCTGGCCTGCATCTTGCTCTGTTCACAGGCTCTGGAAAAGCTAGGGGTAGTTGGGCAGAGTGGAACTCTGTCTAACCCTCAGCCCCTAACAAAGTCTCAAGGACTTTTGGGGGAAGTGGGAGGTACCAAGGGAATAAAATTAGGGGTGTCACAGCTGCAGAAATGCTATAGCTTTTGGAGCAGAATTTTCCAGAGATCCAGAGACAACTTTTTTTTTTTTTTAAATCTCAAAAACTGCCAGAGACAGGAACTGAATATGCTGAATTCAAGTTCATATTGCCTCTCAGGATTAAGGAAACTGATCCTCCTCTGCAGGTGGGCTGCTGGGGATCTGGAATCTGTTTCTTGGAAGTCAGCAGGCATAAACATACCCTCATGGGCTTGCATAAAGCCAAAGGCACTGTGCTTCTTGCCAGTTATTGTCTGGCCCTGAAACTACAGAACCACTAGGTCTGGCTTTAGCAGGTCTGGAATATAAAGATTTAGCCTTGAACCCAGACAGGAGCACAGGGTCTGGGCAAGGAGGACAGGATTCTTGACTCAGATTTCAGGTGCCCCTTGCTGCTTTTTGGAGAGTGTAAGAAGATACCTTTAATATAGTCAACTCTCATCCCCCATTCATCCATCAAAGAACTCCAGCCTCTAGTCTCCTCAAGGAGTTTCCAGATTAGCAGTAGGAGAGCAGGAGGTGTGATCTAAACGCCTGCATCACCAAAACAAACAAACAAACCCAAACCCCCTTCAACAAAACAAAACAACCCCCCATACAAACAAAGCCATTGAGGTATTTTAGACATGGGGTCAATATTCATGATGATTTCAAAATATCACTTTAGCTACAACAAAGAATGGGCTGGAGAGTCTAGGCTAGATATGAGAAGACCAGGAAGAAGGCCTTTGCTATATTCTGGGTGGAAGATGCTGTCTTAGACCACAATGGGACGTGTGCAAGAGACATTAAGAAAACAAAATGAAAAAGAAGTTGGGGATGGGTTGGATATAAGAGGATGAGATAGGGTATCAACGAAAAATCCAAGGTTTCTGGCTGGTTGGTAACATTGTCATCCAAGAAAAGAAATACTGACCAAAGATTTGGTTTGGTGTGGATGGGGTGGGGGAAGACCACACATTCAGTCTTGTGTTTGAGGTGCCTTTTGAGACTACTAGATGGAGAAACCAGGAGGGGTCTGGAGTTCCAAGGGGAGAGCTGAGCTAGAGATGGGAGTTGCACAGCTATTAGAAAACAGATGGTGATTAAAGGTATGGCTGGTCCTGGGAGACTGCCCAGTGAGAGGGTTCATGGAGAACTCCAGAGAGGAGAAGGCAAAGCAGGAAGGTGGGAGACAAAAAACTGAGGGAGTGTTGCAAGAGAAGGGAGCAGTCAACGACGTCAAAAGTTCCTGAGAAGTCAAGAGGAGAACTGAAAATGTCGGTTGGATTTAGCAATACAGAAGTCATCAGTGACCCTGGCAAGAGTTCTTTCAATGGGCCCGTGGGGGACAAAGCTAACCTGGAGTGGAGAGAGGAGACAGAGGGAGTGTTCATACTCACTGGTGTTTTTTTCTTTCCATTTTCCTCAAAAGATTTGATTGTAAAATGGTAGCTGGAGGGGAGTAAGGAGGATTTTTCTTTTAAGTTGTGGGGGATTTAAACATAGGGAACTGTCTTGTCTATGAGATAGATCCAGTTGGGAGGACGTAGGTGAATATCCCAGAAGGGGCCAGGTGAACACGGGACAGGGTTTGCTGAGAAGGAGGTGGATGGCCCCCAAAGCCCAGAGGCAAGGGACTGGCTTAGGAGGATTGAGGAGACTGGTTGGGGGCAGATGCACTTAGAGTTCTAGCCAGGTGGGAAAAGTTGAAGAGCTCCTACCTGAGGCTTTCATTTCATCAGGGAAGCAGGAGGTGGGGAGGGGTGGTGGTTTGAGAAGAGTGGTGAGCCGACTGCAGAAATGTCCAGCAGTGTTGAGGGAAAAGTGTGGCTTCATGGATTTATGGTTCATGCCACATGTCAGGTTGGTGGTATGTTCTCCAGCCGCACCCTGTGGCTTCGGGCAGGCAGAGAGAGAGAAAGAGAGAGCAGATGGTTGGGGTCATCCAGTGGGAGTGATGAAAAAGTAAAAACTCAATTGAAATGATGCCACATGAGTCTATGCTGGAGAGGGAAGGGTGGGACAGAGAGGGCTGATGGGTTAGGAAAAGGCTAAGGATGGCACTAAACCTGACTGTGTCCTCTTGCTTCCTCTGTGAGCTCCTCCCAGGTACCCTGGGAGCAGTCACTCTACCTTCCACCTGGTTCCTGGGGCAGCCACAGGCAGACCATCCCTTACCTGATGGAACAGTCTTTTTTTTTTTTGAGACAGAGTCTCACTACGTTGTCCTCGGTAGAGTGCTGTGGCATCACAGCTCACAGCAACCTCAAACTCTTGGGTTCAAATGATTCTCTTGCCTCAGCCTCCCAAGTAGCTGGGACTACAGGCACCTGCCACAACACCTGGCTATTTTTTTGTTACCATTGTTTTAGTAGGCCTGGGCTTGTTCGAACCCACCAGCCTTGGTGTATGGGAGGGAAGGATTAAACCACTTGAAGAGCAGCAAAGGCATATGTAGGAGACCCAGCATGTGGCCAGCGCCATAACCACTGTACTACAGGAGCCAAGCCTGGAACAGTCATTTGTATTTGTGACACTCCACAGTCATTTAGTATGTGTTGCCAAAGAATGAAACAAACATCCTCAGAACTATATGTAAATAAATATTATAACAACAATAATGCTGAGTTTATTTACTTGCCACGTAAGGGTTTATACTAATGCAGAAATTCATTAACATGTCTTCTGGAGAGGAGAAAACTCAGGTTTTTATTGTTTATCTTTCTTGAAGAATTCAGAAAAAAGGGTTTCATGGTGGTCATGCTAATTGTGAACTGACAACGGGCAACCTGGATAGGATGGAATAAGGCCTTAAATATCTATAAGGTTAGTTAAAAAAAAAAGCTTATTGTGGGCGGCACCTGTGGCTCAAGGGGTAGGGCACTGGCCCCATATGCCAGAGGTGGTGGTTTCAAACTGCTGCCCTGGCCAAAAACTGCAAAAAAAAAAAAAAAAAAAAGGCTCATTGTTCACTGTTCACTGCTCACAGAAATTTTTGGTGAGATCCAGCATCCTGTTTCACTTTAGCCGGTGAGAGCCAGTTGAGGTAAAATGCAGCAGCATTCAGTCTGAATGTTTCCTCAGCAAGTGATGCTGTAAGGGAAAATGTTTTCTTTTTGCAAAGTGATGTACTATGCCATGGAGGTACAGGGTAGCTCCTGCCCTAGGAGTCCGTGGGAGACATGCTTGGTGGACAGGAATTACCCAGAACAAGTGAGTACAGAAAAGGGTGGAGAGAACAGCCAGGCCTGGACTCGGAGACCCTGGATGCCAGGCAGGTTAAAAGCAAAGACTCCCGAGTCAGCTTGTCTGAATTAGAATGTCTTTGCTCTGTGACCTGGGGAAGGTCACTGAACATTTCCAAACTACAGGTTCCTCACTCATCGGGGGGAGCACTAACTGCACTTAATCATAAGGGCGTGGTGGGACCAAAGGAGAGAATTCATTTAAAAGCGCACTTAGCATGAGGCATATAATGAGCACTGAACAAATATGAGCTATTGTTGTTGCTCAGAGCCAAAGAATGTAAAAGGAGGAAAGAATTTTACAAAAACATTCACGTCTGTATTCTACAGATGAGAAAACTCAGCCTAAAGAGATTAAGTGACATACCTAAAGTGAGATGGTTTCTAGCGAAGCCAGTTCGGGGATCTGGGTGTTCTTTTTCTTTGTTTCATCTAATGATAAAGAAGCCACGTGTTTAGTACTTGAAAGTAGATTTTAGAATTGGAGAGTCCTAGGTTCCAATTCTGGCTCTTGCCACTTACGACTGTGATGCTGGCACCAGAGTAAACCTATCTAAGATTTTGTTTCCTGTGGATAGGGCTAAAAACTTCCTCTGTAGGTAGACATAGGGATTAAATCAACTGAAGAGCAGGAGAGGACATATGAAGGAGACCCAGCATGTGGAAGGCTCACCATTTTTTTCTGACCTTTCCTGCTGTTTGTAAAAACCGAACCTCAGAACGAGGCCTCTCACAAGAGCTCAGCCACAGGCCAGCACCCAGCCCTGTAATGAAATCGTCAAAGTGTGTGAGCACTTAGGTTCAGGGCAATGGCCTTGATGACTTTGCCTAGCTCAACGGATACAAATTCATAGTCTGAGAGAGAGCTGTGGAGGACAGGCAAACAGCAGTGCAGGGGAGATAATTCTGGAATCTTGAGCAGGACAGCTGGAGCAGGGAGAGTGGACTGAAATGTGGGGTTGGGTGATGTGCTCTCATGTTCTGAAATGTTCTACTGGAGAAGTGTTCATATGTTTCCCCCAGACAACAGGGAGCCATGAGCAGTTTTGGAGTGAAGGAGTGATAAGATCTGAGTTACTCTGGGATGAGCCCCCTGGCTTTCAGGAGAAATAAGGCATTAGGGCAGAGATGGAAGGGAGGGACAGGGGACTGACCAGGAGAAAGGAGACAGGAGAGTTGGTTCCAGAGCAGGAAGAAGTGGCCTCCTTGAACATGGGGGTCCAGGAAGACAGCAGGGTCAAGATTGCTCTGAGATTGTATCTGTGTGATCAGAAGAGTAACAAGTTGTCTTGCCCACATACTGTTTCAGAGTCCAAGCTTTAGTCCCTGTGCATGTCTGAAGTATCTACATGCCTGGTTCATTCTAATCTCCCTTTCACATGGAAGCCCTTCTGCAGTCAAGACTCTGGTGGGAAAAGAAGCCCCCACCCTGGTTCCCTCCAGGTACGGTACAAGCCAGGCCGGAGCAGTGCCCACTCAGTCTCCCGTGTCCGTCCACTGCTGTGTTCCCTGACGGTTCCCTTTGAGAAAAGCAGACCCATGTAACACAACATTTGTTGTAGAATTGGATGGCTCTTGGCCATGCTCAGTGACACTTCTTGAGCTATCCTGGTGAAGGGCCAGTTTTTTTTTTTTTTTTTTAGACAGAATCTATGTTGCCTTCGGTAGGGTGCCACGGCGTCACAGCTCACAGCAACCTTAAACTCTTGAGCTTAAGTGATTCTCTTGCCTCAGCCTCCCAAGTAGCTGGACTATAGGCACCCACCACAATGCCTAGCTATTTTTTTGTTGCAATTGTTTAGCTGGCCTGGGTTGGGTTTGAACCCGCCACCTTCAGTGTATGTGGCTGGCCCGGTAACCACTATGCTATGGGCGCCAAGCCCAAAGGGCCAGTTTTTAAAAAGAATTCCTAATTCATCACAGGTCATTGCTTTTGTAAAATACAATCAAAAATGAATTTCTAGAAAAATGAAGTAAAGAAGACAGAGGACAGACCTCCCACTTTTTTTTATTAGATTCGATAGTCGTGTATTTATTGTGTCAAATTCCTTTAACTTCTTACTGCATGTTCTGTATTTATTGTAGAAAGGTAACAGTTTGCAGTCCAGAGCCCCCAGGGTAGCAGTGGCCCAGAGGACAGCATTCAATCTTCTCTTACATGCCAGCCCTCCTACTCTGCACCAACCTACTCTGGGCTTCTGACTATTATTTTTCATCGAAACTCTCCACTTTGTCAACCTCATTTACTCACGGTCCCTCAAGCTCACTTCTGCTTTCTCGTGCTACTTTATGCTTCTGTAACTCCAGAATGTTCCACCCTGGCTACCAACCCTCGAGGCCTATCTAAACCCTAAGAGTAATAGCAGAAGCAGCAGCGGCAGCCGTGCACTGAATATGCACTAATTTTCATGATTTCACTGCATCTGTGTAACAGCTAAAATATTCATGTTTGTTATTATTTATATTTTTTATAAATTAGAGGAGATTTGTGTCATCCCTATAACAATTCTCATCAGGAAATGGTCACCCATCTGGGGCCAGTTAAATGTTCAACCTGGATTCTTTTTTTTTTTTTTTTTTTTTGGCCGGGGCTGGGTTTAAACCCGCCACCTCTGGCATATGGGACCGGCACCCTACCCTTTTGAGCCACAGGCACCGCCCCTGGATTCTTGTTGGAACCAGGGGGTGGGTTGATAGAGTTCCAGAAATGCCTGTGGCCATACATGGTACTTCAGGGGAACAGAGCATGGAGAGTTATGACACACAGAAGAAAGGAAAGCCAAGTGATGTGGAGAAAGACCTCTCCCCAGTTCCTAGTCACCCTGGATGATGACAGAAGCACCAAGCAAGTCCTCACTGATGACACAGAACTTGTTCCCCAGCTCCTGGGATTGCTGCTGGCCAGTAGAGCTCAGCTGTCAGCCCTCTTTGGATTTGCCTTTCCTGAAGAGAGTCACCTCTCCATGTCATGCCCCTCCTCAGGGCAGCCTAGAGCTAATAACGTCCCAGTCACTTTGTCCCCACTCAGGAGAACTTTGAAGGGTCATTGAGTTTCAGAGCTTTTTATTACATCTGTACCATGGCTCAACACTTCTCTCCGCCCCACCCTCCTGCTGCAATGATTAGCCCATTTTTAATATTGACAGTGGGAATAAGAAAATAAAGCTAATTTCTTAGGAGAATGGACCACTGGGAGTTGAGACGGAGCAGGTGGGCAAAGAGGAGGAATTATAGAAATAGAGTACAGTGTTGGATGGAGCTTCGAGAAGCCAGCGGCTTCAGCACAGGAGGGAAAGACCTTCAAAACCTTGCCATAAAAGGAAGAATTGGAGGAACTAAAAAGATATAACTGGGGAAGTAGAGATTTATGGGGAATATGGCAGCAGTCTTCACGTATTTGATCAAGTAGGGGTTGATCAGGGCTACACCGAATAGCCCTTCACCGGCATGTAAGCCAGAGACAGAGATGCAGAATGGGAGGAAGGTGGCCACCTCCCTGGGGTTCCTGGCAGGTGGGATTTCTCCCTCCTGCCTCCGCCTCCACCCCAGCAGGGCTGCTTCTTGCCCCTGTGATGATTTCTCCTCCTCTCTCATCACAAAACACACTCCAGTTTCACACAAGATTGCAGATTCAATAAATATGAGTAATATTACCAAGTGAGAAGCAGCTCTGAATCCTGTGAAGAAACAGTGATCGCCTGTTTCCCCACCTGGCTCCCACAGGGGAGATGGGGTTGGATCCAACGCCTTCTGCTGGGTTTCCTGGCTTCTGCTCTCCACCCCCCAGTAGTCCATCCTCACACCATTTAGATAATCACATCACCCTCCAGCTTAATACCCTCTTCTCATTGCACTGTGAATAGAACCTAAGTGTCTTTCTGTGACCTCTAAGGTCTTTCATAGTCTGGCCCTTGCCTCCTTTTCCAACCTTACTTCCTGTGACTCTGCTTTCACACACCCTCTGGCTACACTAGCCTCGTTCCTGCTCATCCTAGAATGCACTGGCCTAATTGGCCTCAGGGCCTTTGTACCTGCAAAACCCTTTGCTTGTTCTTCCTTATTTTCTTCTAAGAGATCTTTGTTTGCCCCTTTTTGTTATTGTTTTCACTCTCTGATTAAAGGTCATTTCTTAAGAAAGGCCCTTCTTTCTCTAATTAATTAATTTTTAACTCAATGCCCTGTTTTATGCACCCCTCTCCTATCTTTCCCAGTGTCCCAGTGTTTGAGGTTAGAGTCAGAGGAAGGGAAGCCCTGGCACTGATAATGTGACCTTAAGGGAGCCAGGGCCCTTTCTTTCCCTCTGTCTCTTTCCCTAAGGAGAGAGCAACCACATACCTGGCCCCCATCAAGAAAAAGAATGTTGTTTCATGTTTTTTTATAGTGCTCTTTGCTCCCTGAAATTGTTTTGCTGCTTTATTGATTATGCAGTTTTGTTTCTTATTTTCCCCACAAAAAATATAAGCCTCAAATAGACAGAGAAGTGTCTGTCCTGTCCACCACCATAGCTCCATCATGCAGTACAGTTTTGGCATACATCAGGTGCTCAAAAAGCTATTCATTGCCTGAAAAAAATGGCTGAGGATGGGCCTGAGAAATAGCTCTGGAGTTAATAGGTGGACAATTCAGAGGGCAGATTTTCAAGGCTGCCTTAGGAGGGCTCACTCTTCACCTGGAAGTGTGTGGCAGAGACAGACTGCCACTTGTGAGGAAACCAGAAAGCAGTGCAAGTTTGGGGGTTGGAATCAGACAGATCAGGGTTTGAGTCCTGGCTCTGCTACCTCTTGGCTGGCTGTAGGCCTTGGACAGTTCTTCATCTGTCAAGAAAGGGGTTCGATTAGAAGCCACCTCAAGGGAGGCCTGGGTTGATTGAATGTTGCCTCTGAAGCACTTGGCAAGTGCTGGGCACTTAGCAAGTGCTAAATAGATGTCAGCTATCAAGTGTCTGCTTCTGCAGAGATTATAGGTCCTAGCTCCATAATCTGCATGGCGCTCCTGAGGTCACAGTGGCTGGAGACTCACTTAAAGAAAAGCCTACCACTTGGTATTTTTCCCCCTGTGGCCCTAACTGCCCTCCCAGGGAGGAAAATAAGCAGCAGCACCCCGGGTTCGAGGGTGGGTGGTGGGGACGGTAAGGGACTCTCTAGACCAGGTGTCCTCAAACTACAGCCCCTGGGCCACATGCGGCCCACCTAGGACATTTACCCAGCCCGGTTTTTGCTGCCGCTGCCTGTTCTGGTTAGCAGCTGACTTGTCCCGGGGCCTGCAGTCTGGCTCTCCAATGGTCTGAGGGACAGTGAACTGGCCCTCTGTTTAAAAAGTTTGAGGACTTCTGCTCCAGACTGTTCCTTCTCAGCTTTCTGTCTCCCATACTAACCAGAGCCCATCTCCTCTGTGGGAGCCAGGTGGGGAAACAGGCGATCACTGTTTCTTCATAGGATTCAGAGCTGCTTCACACTTGGTAATATTACTCACATTTGTTGAATCTGCAATCTTGCGTGAAACTGGAGTGAATTTTGTGATGAGAGAGGAGGAGAAATCATCACGGGGGCAAGAAGCAGCTCTGCTGGGGTGGAGGCGGAGGCGGGAGGGAGAAATCCCACCTGCCAGGAACCCCAGGGAGGTGGCCGTCTTCCTCCCATTCTGTATCTTCCTCTGTCTCTGGGCTTACATGCCGGTGAAGGGGCTATTTGGTGTGGTCCTGAAAGGAACGAGTCACAGTCTGCCAACCCCATGGGGGACACATAATGGCATGTCAGGCAAATGCCGGCCCAGGCTGCTGCTACTACCATGTTCCTCAGCCCCTTTTGATGGCAGGATTTCTTCCTTCTATTCTGATAAAAAAGACAGTTGTCACTATCTGCATAATAAAGCAGACCCTCACATAGTATGCATTTACTACATGCTGGGAACTGTTCTTAAATGCTACCTGCATGGCCTGTGTCATCTCCCCACGATCTTTATGAGGTGGCCACAATTATTATCCCCAATCTACAGATAAGTGTATGGTTGCTCAACCACTTATACAGGCTTGCACAACTAGTGAGCAGCAAACCTAGGTTTAGAGCCAAGCCATCCAGCCGACAGTCTGTGCACTAGACCACCATGCTATGTGGCCTATTCCCTGGGGGAATGGTTTGCCCTTAGGTGATGAGCTGCCCATCACTGTGAGTGACAAGGATACACAACTGGGCCAGACAGTGGTCTCTTCCATGTAGTTGGTATGTCCTCTGTGCTGGGCTCTGAGCTAAGCACTCTGTCAATGCCATCTCCTTCCAGCCGATGGCATCACTGCCAGGTCAATCATCCCACTTTGTGGATGAACAAGTTGGATTTAGAGAGATTAGGAAACAGCCCTGGAACCAGAAAGCAAAAAACCCTGCTCAACTCAAATCTCGAGTTCTGCACCTCTTATCAGGGATGTGTCCCAGGGACTCAAACTTCAGGAGAGTGGGGTTGGACTAGATGTTTGTGAAATGCTAACAGATAAAGGGGCAAACTCTTGAATAGAACTGCTGTGACTAGTTGCTATGCCAACAATATTAGCCATCACATTTTAGACTTTATAGTTGAGGATATATTTCTCTTCTCAGGCTTTTTTTCTTTTAACACACTGCAGTGCTTTTCCTGAAAAGTGTCTTACGGAACAAAGAGTCAAGTGGACCCTTAGAGGGTCAACTCTTTCTTTTCTTTCTTTCTTTCTTTTTTTTTTTTTTTTGCAATTATTAAATGTTTGGCACTTTATTAATTTAAATAAGCTTCAAAATTACATACAAATCAAAAAAGAAACAATAAATAGTTATTCAGCGAAACACCCCTCTGTAGCAGCCAGTAGCACTGTGGCCCGGGCTCCCAGTGCTGCTGTGGCAGAGGCCTGCAGGTTGTCATGCTAGCCTCCCAGGGATGGCTAAACAGGGATGCACTCTTTCTGTCCTGGCATCAGCACCCACTTTGGGGCTTTGAGGAGACAGCAGCTGTCTTGCCTGGCAGTATTACCATGTATCGCCATCTGACAACCCTTGGCACAGGAATTACCGGCCAGGGCCCCAGGATCAACCTGGCAGTCAGTTTTCACATCTCTTCTTGCTTGTCTCATCTGCAGGATTTGGCATTTGTGTCAGCCCAGGAGACTCTTTGTGTCTGCAACTGTTTTCTCGCAAACTGCACATATTAGAGGCTAAAGTTCTCAATAGTGCTTGAATTATAGGACTCTTGAGAAGAGGCCTGAATTAAGTATCCATTCGAACTTTTCTTGCTCACATACCTCATTTGTCAACAAATCTCATCAGCTTTACCTTCAAAATATGTCCAGAACCCAGCCACTTCTCTCCACCTCCACTGCTAGCACCTGGCTCACTATTCCTAGGCACAGAATTTCCCCTCAGGTGCAGACCCGGTACCACCGGACGAGTGAGAGGCAGGGCAATTCACTTCTGGGGAGGGGCGGTCAGAAGAGCCAGGTGACAGATCAGCAGGGGGCACAGAGGGCAGAGAGCAGAAGGCAGGCGATGGCACAGGGAGCCGCTGCTCTAAGACAGACCGACGTGGGCCCGAGTGCGGGTTTCGTTTACTAGCTGGGTAGCGTTGAACAAGCTTCTTAACCTTTCTTAACTTCCATTTTACAGGCGGCAGGGAGGGAATGCAATCATGACTTCCTCCCTGGCAGGGTCGTTGTGGCGATCAAAAGAGACAGTGCAGGTGGCCCGGAGTTAGGCTCTGGGTTGCAGGGGGTCGTCCTCGCCAGCGCCGAGGCGTGGTAGGGCTGAGGCCACAAAGTGGAAGTGGGGGCGGGGCACGGCCCCGGGGGTAGGAGGCGAGCCGGGAGGACCCAACCCACCAGCTGAACTCGCAGGCGGGCGGGCAGGCAGGGGCGGCCGCGCACGGAGGTGTTCCCAGAGGCTGAGGGCGGGGACAGGCGCCTATAGGCTCACCCGGGACTGACACCCTCCGGGGACCCGGCCTGGGGTCAGTTCAGCTGCCAGTGCTGCCGCCACTCGACAGCCTTGGGTCCATCAGTCGGTCCTCTCTCCAGGTCCCACCGCACGCACTTGACTCCTGTACCTGCCGCACGCACCTGTAGCCCAACGCTCAGCAGCCCGGCTCCAGCATGGCGGAACAGACGCCTTTCGACACAGATGTCAACACGCTGACCCGCTTCGTAATGGAGCAGGGCAGGAAGGCCGGCGGCACCGGAGAGATGACCCAGCTGCTCAACTCGCTGTGCACGGCCGTTAAAGCCATCTCCTCGGCGGTGCGCAAGGCAGGCATCGCGCACCTGTGAGTCGGGCCGCCGGCCCTTGGCCCTGTTCCAGGGGGCGCCTTCCTGTATGTCTGTCTGCCTGGGGACTCTGCCTGGCTGTTAGGCCTTTGGCTGCCTGGTCCTCCTGCTGTCAGCTTCTGCCATCCGTCTGACATCTGAGAGTCTCTTTCTTTCTGGTAGCCTTTCTCCGGATGCTTTACTAGCTGCAACCAGAGCCCTCATTCCACCTGCCTTTGACCCTGGAGTGGCCATCTGATGGTCTGTCTCCCATGTGCACACCCGCTCCATCCTTCATTCCTCAACTCTGGTCTGAGCAGCCTGCACTGGCTCCCCTCTCGGCCTTCTCCTGGTGAAACTGGCCAGCCAAAGGCCAGCGCACCTGGTCTGCCTACCATACTCACGCTAGTTTCAAACAGGAAAGTGCTAGCTTGGTTGTCTTCCTTTCCGTTTTTCTTCTCTGTCCTCCTTCACTCCCTTTGGAACTGGAGCCCCAAGTCACATGTCTAATCCAGTATCTCCTTGACCCTAAACAAGACCTACTAGGAGTGAGTGAACCCCTGGGCAAGCTGCAAGTCTGAATTCTCGGAGCTGTTAGGAGCAGCAATACTTGTGTGCAAAATGCTCCAATGGGCTGGCCCCCCAAAGAGAGAACTTCCCCAGAGAGTTTCAAAACCTCTACCCATTTGCAACAATGGTGTGTGCAGCCCTTGCTCAATTCGTGAATAGTTCAAAATAGAATGGTTTTAAAAGAGCTGGGAAATGCATCTTGAACTTCAGTGTGTACGGGTGTCATTTGGGGATCTTGTTCTTCAGGAAGTCTGGGGTATAGCTTGAGAATCTGCATTTCTAAGAAGTTCTCCTTTGGTGGGTGGTGCCAATCTGCTACTGCTGGTCTGCAGATCACACTGGGAAGCAGTGAGGAGTCAGGAGATGTGGGGAATCAAGGAGCACCTTCGTATGAGGCTTTTTGTAAGTCACACATACCCTTTGGTTTGTTTTTGGTGTGCGTAAGTATTTAACTGGTCCTTATTTTAACTGAAGGCTACCAGGGTTTTCAGATTGTCCATATTCCTTCCTAATATCCCCCAAACTTAAG
Source organism: Galagoides demidoff (assembly GCA_963574575.1). Lineage (NCBI taxonomy): Eukaryota > Metazoa > Chordata > Mammalia > Primates > Galagidae > Galagoides > Galagoides demidoff. The sequence continues at coordinate 22,694 of CAUYQV010118857.1, forward strand.
AGCACTATAAAAACAATACATTGTGCTCATAGCTGATCTGAAAACATACAATCCTGCTATGGAATTCATTTAACCCCCCTCTACCCCCAAACCTGGGTTCCTTTTCTAGTAAGCTGTCATCTCTGGGTTGATGGAGTTAATTCTTAGAAAGGAGCATATAATCACATTTATTTTCAGATGTCAAGCAGGATCAGGCCTTGCTGGAAGAGAGGTAGGAATGGGTATGTTAAATAAGATGATTACTCCATTAATATCATGTTTCTAAGGATTCTTTACTTTAGGAAACATACCCAGTTAAAATCATACTTTGAATTTATTTTACAGTAAGTATAGGTGGCCTCACATCTTTGTGGATCAGGGAGCTTTTTTACTAAAAAGGCACCTGTCATTTCTGATATTGTTTTAAAATATGTCAGTACCTTTCACAACCTGAGAGAGACTCAGAAATGGAAGGTTTGTTTTGAGATGTCCCACCTTTTAAGTAACCTTAGGTAGAAGAATCTCAGTGAGATTTGGGACAGAATGTGCAAATTTGGGGTACATATATATGTATAGTTTTAGATTAGATAGTTGTAAATGCCAGGGTTTTAAAATAAAATATTCTTCTTCTTGTTATAAACTACTTAGTACTTAGCACTACTTAGTAAGTAGTGCTTACTAACACACTTTAAATCATTCAAAAGAACCAAAGGTGGCCAGGCACTGTGGCTCACACCTGTAATCCCAGCACTCTGGGAGGCTGGGGAGGGTGGATTACTTGAGTTCAGGAGTTCCAGACCAGCCTGAGCAAGAGTGAGACCCTGTCTCTAAAAGTAGCCAGGCATTGTGGCAAGTGCCTATAGCTCCCACAGCTACTGGGGAGGTGGAGGCAAGAGAATTGCCTGAGCCCAAGAGCTTGAGGTTGCTGTGAGCTATGATGCCATGGCACTCTATGACTCTGTCTCTAAAAAACAAAGGAAAAAGTGAAACCTATATCCATCCCATGGGGTAGCCACTGTTAATAATTTAGGTTTTTTTTAACCAGATATTTCTTTATACTCATATAAATTTATACATGAACACATATTTATTTATTCTTATATGTAAATATCAAACAGTATGATTCACACTTAATTTTTCTGTAATTTGCTTTATCATTTAATATTATACAATGAACCTCTTTAACTGTCAGGACTGTTATACATCTAACCTCCTTTTTAAATATTGTGTAATATTCCACTGCATAGACTTATCATGAGCTATTGAACTCTTCCCCAGTTAGGAGACATTTAGGTTTTCATTGGTCTTTGGTTATTGCAAACAGTGCCGTACCCTTGGAACAGGTGTTGATGCCTGTTTGTGTTGGTAGCTGACTGGGTGGACCAGATACTGGCCATGTAAGTACTCTTATGGGAAAATTAGAGTTTGGCTGTTCTCAGGATGATATATAGTCAAGCCGGCAGCCATAAGACAAGATCTCAAGCCAGGCTCCCAAATTATATTTATTACAGGGTTTGATATCCTGGATGAAAAGCCCGCATGCCAGCAAAAAGTATGTTATGCTAGATTTGAAGACTTGCCCTAGGAGGCTATGTCCCCAGAGAGACGGGATGGTTTATAGGAACCTCATCAGAACCAGTTTACAGTGCTCACCCCTGGCGTCTCATTATGGAGTCATCAGGAGTTAAGCATAGGATCTGGGGCTTGTTCTCTCTCTAGAGCAAGAAGAAGAAAAGGTAGGATATGGGGAAAACCTCTCTCTCTTTTCCTAAAACTGCTAAAATTTCATTGCTTCTAATAAGATGTTCATAGAGCCATAGAGTTTTAAACTAAAGGAGACTCAGTAGTTATCTTGTCCAGTCCCCTCATATAGATGAAGGACCTGGAGGCCAGGGAAGAGGAAGTGACTTGGCCAGTGGCCCAGGTCTCTGGAACCCCAGCTCAGGGCTTCATTTTTTTTTTTTTTTGCCATACCACACATCTCTTCCTTTATTCTTTTTTAGAAATCCATCCAAGTTCACCAAACTTTAAAACTCATTCATTAATTACATTTTTGATGTAAGTTCAGAAGTGTATTCCAAGGAACCATGCCTTTAGGCAAACATGCCCTTGAAGCCCTCTCTATGCACTTCTGACTCCCTTCCACCCGCTCTGAGGAGAAAGGACATGCAGATCCAGGCAAGGGTGGCCAGACTTCTGTTCTTCAGGAGAGCAGTGAGCAGCCTGTGCAGCGGTTCTCAACCTGTGGGTCACGACCCCTTTTTAACAATGAAAATACATTGTGGCATTAGGAGAGTTGAGAACTACTGCTAAGGGGAGCTGGTGAATTCACAGTTCAAAGTTCAAATTCAAACATTGCCCCACTTATTTGTTTTCCTTTCCTTGGGAGAAAATGATCCTCCTGTGACTTAAACTTTTTTGTTTTGTGGAGTTGACTTTCCTTTGTGTATACTTCCAAGTCACTGAAGAATTCACTGATTTTATTCAGTGTAACAAAATGTTACTGAATACCTGCCATGCACAAAATGTTATTGAATACCAGCTGAGAGATGAGAATGACACAGCACTTACGCTTACTCTGTAGGAAAAAATAAGACAAATGTAGAGTTAGTTATAAAAGGCAGTAAAAGTTCTGAAAGATGTTTTCATAGAGGTGCCAAAAATACAATTCAGATACGAAAGATTGTGGAGCATCAAGACGCGCATTTGCAGCGGGTGCTGAAGGGTGGTCAGTTGTAACGCCTGATGGCTGGAAGCAGACCAGGCTAGGTGGTTATATGAGGATGTAGCCTGAGTTTGACTAAAGCATGGAGCTCATCTGGTGGGGAGATTGTGGATGTGAAATTGTAGGTACACTAAGTAAGTATGAATGGAAGGGTGAATATGGTTTGGGAGGGACAAATCTGATTAGATTTGATTAAATCATGATTAGAGACAAATCTGGGGAGTATCTGGAAGTCTAGAGTGAGAAGAGGAAAAGACAGAATATGGGGAAACTTAGTGGAAAAGGGGAGGAGTGAGGTAAGCGGCCAGCAGAGCTGCAGCACTGGAAGAGAGGAAGGGGAAAATGTGAGAGAAGTCTGGATGTGGACTGGAGGAGAAGGGCAGCCAGGGAGGTCCTTAGAGTGCTGTTCCTAGCACTTGAGAGCAGGGCTCAAAAAAAAAAAAAAAGCAATAGGCTCGGTACCTGTGGCTCAAGTGGCTAGGGCGCTAGCCACATACACCTAAGGTGGCGAGTTCGAATCCAGCCCGGGCCCGCCAAACAACAATGACGGCTGCAACCAAAAAATAGCCGGGCGTTGTGGCGGGCATCTGTGGTCCCAGCTACTTGGGAGGCTGAGGCAGGAGACTCGCTTGAGCCCAGGATTTGGAGGTTGCTGTGAGCTGTGATGCCACAGCACTCTACCCAGGGCGACAGCTTGAGGCTCTGTCTCAAAAAAAAAAAGCAATAGAGTTTGAGACTTAGCCTAAGTGACATTATGAGACATCTATCTCTTCAAAAAAATACATGGTGGCAAGTGCCTGTAGTTATAGCTACTCAGGAGGCTGAGGCAGGAGGATCGATTGAGCCCAGGAATTTGAGGTTGCAGTGAGCTATGACAGTGCTACTGCACTCAATCACAGCAACAGTGAGACCGTGTCTCAAAACTAACAAAAACAAAACCAGAGCACGGCACCTGTAGCTCAAAGTAGGGCGCCAGCCCCATATACAGGAGGTGGCAGGTTCAAACTTAGCCCTTGTCAAAAAAACCTGCAAAAAACAAAACCAAACCAAACCAGAATTCTCATAGAGGAACTAGTTTTTAAAGGCTGGAGAAGGCTGAGAAAATGATTCCAACATTTTGGAAACTTTGAACTTGAGATGTTAGAGGGCTATGTAGTTGGAGATACTGTCCAGCCGGCAGTTGCAAGTGCCAGTCTGATGTGCAGATGTGAAACTCTGACTAAAGATTTGATTGCTAGATTTTGGTTTATTCTCCTTAAGGCAGAGAAAAAGCAGGGAAAAAAATCTGGACTGGACATAGCAGACAGAAATGTGCAGGGCTTACGACACATTAGAGAGATGTGGAGCTGGGCTTAAATTCCTAACTCTGTCCTAAAGATTTTTCTTTTTTTGGCAAACTATTACCTCTCTATTTTGCTCTTTATTCCTAAACAGTAGAGCACGTGTGTGTCAGTGGGGATATATTCCAGGCTAGAACATTACATATTAGAACAATATTGCAGAATCAAAGTGGTTACAGGAAACACCCTCCTATCATGTTCTCTTGTGTCCAGGAAGTTAATTTTATGTATGGAATCCTCTCAGTTGTTGGATAGGAGAAAATAATATTTTACATTTCTCAAATTATCTTCTCCATATGATCAAAAAGTGAATTATCACTTTGTATCTATAGAAGAAGCACGGCTGGCCAGGCACCATCCTATTTGTCCATTTTCAGTCCACGTGAATGCAAGCAAAGGCTGTGGTTTGTGACCTTTGAAAGTTGTTCTGGGCGGTGCCTCTTCGTAGTATTTCTGAACTAACTGTTGGACGTTCCAGGCAGATGAATGGTCGATTACCACAGAATCAATAACAAACCAGCATTACCTTTGACTTTAGTGATAAAAATTTGATAATAATATACCTCCCTTTTTATTTAGTTGGGTGTTCTAAAACTGAGGTTGGCGCTCTCTCTCTCTCTCTTGCTCTTTTTTTTTTTTTTTTTTTTTGAGACAGAGTTTTAATCTGTCACCCTGGGTAGAGGGCTGAGGCATCATAGCTCAAGGTAATCTAAAGCTGGGACTATAGTCACCTGCCACAATGCCTGGCTAATTTTTCTATTTTAGTAGATATGGGGTTTGGCTCTTGCTCAGGCTGGTCTCGAACTCCTGAACTCAAGCAATCCACCTGCTTTGGCCTCCCAAGAGTGCTAGGATTACAGGTGTGAGCTACTTTGCCTGGCCAGAGGTTGGCTTTTTTGTGTGCTATCTACAGTGTTGGCATCAGGAAGATAGGGCTTTCAGTCAGTTACCAGATCCAGGAAGTCATTGGGGGTTCTAAAGTGTGGCATGCTCTGGCTCCTTGTGCCATGTGTTGTGCTTCAGAAATGTTGTTAGATGTGGTTTTCCCCAGTCACAGTAAATCTGTGCATACAGTATCACAGATCATGGCCTTGAAGTGGCTCATTCCATTTTAGAAACTTTATGCAAACTAAAAAAGCAAATTTCTCAGGATCTCACTATTCTAGCCAAATTAACCAATGTTTTTATGGAGGTCGTCATCATATAAATTAAAATGACTTAGAGATTTTTAAAACTTGCAGTGGGGTTTACAATAAAAGTGAAAGAAAAGATACTATGGACAGCTTCTCAAATTGGTTTTGTTTCCCAAAGTCCAGAAAGAGATCTTTAGTGTCTCTGAGAGTTTAAAAGGAAGAGTCGCAGGGGATTAAACCTTAACGTTGTGCTCATCCCGCGTTATTTGGGCCACAAGGCTGACTAATTTGAACAAAGTTGAAGTGAAATGTCATACGCATCTCAAATGAAATAATATGTCCAGTGAGATTTTACCACATGTAAACTTGGGACCACCTTTTTGATATTTACCAGTTACCTGCAATAACAGTTCCATATTGGCTGCCTTCCCAGAAGTTGCCTACAAAGCTGGTTTAGAGGTGTGTGCCCCCCGTCCCCCGCCCCTGCCCCCACTTCCCCGTGAACCAACACATACTTAATGGGCTCTGTTAAGAACAATGATGGCTGCCCTTTGGTGGTAGGGGTGGGGTACTGCTAGGCGCCAAGTACATCCAGGCATTATCCATCATCCTTACAAACCTAGACACAAACAGCCAATCATTTGTATTACTTGATGGAGGTCACATAACCAAAAAGCAGGAAAGGCCAAATTTGAACCCAAGTCTTTCTGGTCCTGAGTTTTTGCCAGGATCCCACCTTGCTTCTCAGCATCTCAGCATGGTTGTGTTAAGGGAGTTAGGGGTGGGAATGGCATAGTAATCATTTTTTTTTGTTGTTGCAGTTTTTGGCCAGGGCCGGGTTTGAACCTGCCACCTCCGGTATATGGTGCCAGCACCCTACTCCTTTGAGCCACAGGCACCGCCCGTAATGATTTTTGTACACTTTTCAACCACCAGGCAGTATTCTGACCCCTTTATCTATTATAAACTAATTAATTTCTCCCATACATACCGTGAAGATATACTAAATTCCCATTATCACCAGTGAAGAACCAGAGTCAGAGATGGTAAATGACAAATGGTCCAGGCAGCTTAGCACCTAGCAGAGCTGGGATTTGAATCCTAGTGTTCTAGAATCCCAGCCTATGGCCTTGAGTGCAGCACCCGACAGTTTCCTGGTGAACTGGCTGGAGGGAAGGGCCATTGCACTTATCTTGCTGTAAATATACACAGCAGGCACACTTTTATCAACATGGTATGCTAATGTGGAGTGGTTTTGGAGGGCTGGGGAGGACTTAGAGATTATGAAAGCAGGCGTTACCAAAACCACTGGGTCTAAAGGAGTTTACAATCTTAGGGATCCTTTGATCACTTTATTACTTTTTTTTTTGAGACAAGAGTCTCATATGTCGCCCTTGGTAGAGTGCTCTGGTGTCATAGCTCACAACAACCTCAAACTCTTGGGCTTGAGTGATATTCTTACCTCAGCCTCCCAAATAGTTGGGACTACAGGTGCCCACCACAAGGCCAGCCATTTTTTTTGTTGCAGTTGTCATTGTTGTTTATTAGGCCCCAGCTGGGCTTGAACCCGCCAGCCCCAGTGTAGGTGGTTAGAATCCTAACCACTAAGCATGGGCACCAAGCCCACTTTATTACTTTCTAATTCCACTCACTCATTCAAAAAGTATCTGTTGAGCACTTGTTATGTATGGCCGTTGTTCGAGGTGCTAAGGAGATCTGGTGAACAAAACATCATTCTTTTTTCCAGGCTCAAGAACCCAGACATCTTTCTTCCTCCAGAGACACATTCAGATGTGCTATTTATGTGCAAGAGTTTCAGTCATCTCAGAGAACATACTCAGCATTTACCTGAGCTTTAGCTTCACACTTTACTAGAGAGAATATCAAGCCCTATAAGGAGCTAATTATGAATGTTTCCAAATTGAGGGCTTGTGTGGGAGTTGATTACCTTCAGACTGGCCCAGTGGGTGAACTGGCCATAGCCCAGAAGCCTTCTATTCTTGTCATTCTTATACAAATTAGGCTGAGCCAGGTCCTGTAACATCAGAGTTTCATGTAGCATTTGCAGGGGTGGCAGCCACATCTATATTCTCCCTCCCAGTGGCTCTTAGAAAAAAGTTGGCCATCCCTAAGGCTGTGAAGATGATGACCTACAGCGGTTGTAAGTCATGCCAACAGACTCTCCTGGTCTGCTCTGGCTGGCACTTGGGAGAAAAGACCCCAATACCAAAAGGCTCATGGAGGTGGTGATGTCACCAATGCTGGCATCTCACTCCTGGCATCCTGGGGGCTCTCCTGGAATCTGGTATCTTTAGCCTCTGGCTCTGATCCCCAAGTCATTAACCACCCTTGCCTCTTTGGTTACCTATTCTAGCCACCTAAATTAGTTAGCACATTTTCACTAATCTAGATCAAGACCTGCCAGGTGGATTAGTTCCTCCCAGCTGCTATGCATTTATTTGCAGAGGCTTCCCCTGATTCAACAGCCTATTAACTAACCATGTGTATATCAGGAGCTGGAACAGGATTCATGTTAATTAGCTCTGCTTTTTCTATTTAAAAAAACTCCAGTCTTTTACTAAAATTCCAATAAAGTATATGTAACTGTATATTTGTTTTATAAACTTAATTTAAGATACAACTTAGAATGACATTTTAAAATATGTATAAATGTAGCATAAATTACTATATCATTAGAATTTTGTCATCATTGTTCTCTTCTATTCTCAAGAAAATCTTAAATTTGACTTAGATATATGGAAACCAAATATCCCGGGTCTTCTGGAATAGTACAATTAAAAATTGTGTCTTAGAAGTTTAAATATTTTGAAAGCCACCTCTTAGTTCACACTTGCCTGGAAGAAGCTGAAATTTGAGTGACACCGTATCCTGAGTTGGGACTCTGTGATCCTGTCCTTGTGGGCAGCCTGGCCTCCCTTCTTGCTCTGGTATGCAGGACTTTTAAATTCTGTTGCTTGGATCAGCAGTTGGTGACACTTGGGTCCCCTGCTGCTTCTCAGGGGAGGCCTCAAACCATTTTCCTTCTTACATCCTTTATGCTCTGACATTTATCCTTTGAGGCCTCCCTCACAAAAGGTAGAGGAAACCTCATGAAGTTGCCTTTCCCCTCTGTGATAACTCCCATTTAGGAAGAATTTTTTCAGCAGATCCTGTCACTAGCTCAGACCTGTCTAATGTCCATGCCCTGCATTACCAGTGCTAGACTGCTGCTGACTCCTTTTCCTGGGGGTGGGGGTGGGAAGATAAGCTTAGAGGGTTCTAACTTGTTTGGGTCAACCCATTTGTTCCCCATTTCAGCTTGTTTCTCTCTATTGGTTGTTAAGACACAGATGGCCCAAAGAAGGCTTTGGTGGACAAGATTGTCTGATCCTTTCCCCAACACCCCGCAGACTCATTTGCCCTCTTATCCCGGCCCCAGGCAGTGGCAAATTAGGAATTTATCTAGAAGGGATCCAGGTGGTGTGTGAAAAGGTTTTGCTCAAGTCTCCTCCAATGCACAGCCACCTGCCTGGAAACTCCTTCCAAACCAGGGTGGGGCTCTGGCCCCCACTGGATTCTCCTGGAGTCTTCCTAGGAGTTCATTTTGGGGAGCACAGTCCACTTCTTCTCTAACCCCTGCTTCAATGGGTCAGGCAAAGGCCCGGGGCTGCCTGCCTGCAGGCCCACACCTGCTAGGGGTTCCATAGGCAGATGCGTGGTCATTGGAATACATAGTGAAGGCTCTTGTTGATCTAGATTTAGGGCCAGCCTGCAGAAATTTATTATTTCTAAGTGGGTTTCTGAGAACTTGCAGAGAAAATAGACTCCAAGTGCTCTTTTGTTAATTAGTTCCTCAAGGATATTTCTGAGGGCTTTTTTACTCTGTCCCAGTCACCAAAGCCTTGCCTGCTCCCAGCTTTTCATCGACCCATGGAAATGTCCTACCTCAGAGTTATCTTGCAGCCCTTCTTAGGGTCCCCTGAGGAGTGTCGGGAGAAGCTTGTTGAGTCTTCCCTCGCCGTGTTATATCCTCATGGCTATGAGACTCTGCCTGGAATAACAGTGGATGGTGTGAGAAACAGGAGGCCTGGCTAACTCAGGGTGCTGAGATCCTCAGAGAACAGCCGGTGCTGTGGTTTCAGCCCAGACATCATCACTGTCCACACGGCAGTGCTGTTGGCTGCAGCCTGCAAATTCGTTCTCTCAAATACTGTTTCCGTCTTAGAATCATTTTCCTGTGCTTCCTCGAAGGGCTCACCAGGGAGACCTTCCTGCAAGTCCTCCTAGGGAAGCTGTGAAGTGTGTGGATTTCAGTTGGAGGAGCGTGGAATAATCTACCTTCATATGTTTTTATATTTCAAAAATAACTGGACAATAGCTGGAGTGTCTTTTCTCTCAGAACAGGGAGAGGCCCTACGGAGGGAAGGAGGAGAGGAGTTCTGAAGAAAGGGACAAGAACCAGCTTAATACATCAGTCACGACACAGCATTTTAATGGAAACCCTGAAGGCAGGTGGAGACAGTTGTTGGCCATGGTTTGGTGCATGACGATAGTCACAACAGTGCAGGGTGTAGTGAGGGTCAGAGAGTCCCCTACTTTGTCAACCTGCAAAGTTTTGTGGCCCACATGACTCCTGTCATGGCCAGGTTGTGCCACTTTCTGTGGCCGTTGGCTTCTCTGCACATTGATCTTTCTGCAACCCAAGAATAGGGGGCATCTTAGAACCTTGTGTGGTAGCGAAGAAACCTGTTTATAATCTCAGTTTGGCAAGTCACCCATCTGGACACAGACTGTAACCTCCTGTAGCCAGGGCATGAGCTGGGCCACCAGAAGTTGATGCTCTTCAATTTGGCAACTGCTGAATCTGTAAGTTCAGAAAATGTAGGCCAGTGCTTGGAAACTCCCACTTTCATTCAGTCCCACCAAACAAGTCATGGTGACTCTGTGGGACACAGTTATAGGGTAACTTGTCTGGGCCCTAGGGGTGGGGGCCCTGGCCTGGGGGCACTGCAACCCAGAATTAGCCTGGGCAAGATGAGCCTGGGAAGGGCTCTCTCCTCTGAGTCTCCTCTTCTTGAATTTAGGTGCTCCCTGGATCCCGGCATCACAGGAAAAAGATCTCAAGTCTTACAGTGTTTTTGTAAATTTCTGATTAATATAAGGGTATATTCAATTAGATTACATTGTTTGCATTGTAACCTAATGGGATGTACCCTTATATTAACCTTCCCTTTGGTTAAGGGGAAGTTGGCGTTATATTTGAGTCCTTTACCCAGGAGGAGTGCCATATATCAAAAGATGGAGACTTTATATATTTTGTATTTACCTGGATGGAGTTAAAGAACATTCTCCTTAGTAAAGTATCTCAAGGATGGAAAACCAAGCATTCCATGCAGTCAATACTAATACGAAACTAGATCTTGAGTTTTAAAAATTTATATAAATGTGCACATGGTACTTACCTCCTTCCATTTAGAAATATGTAAAAAATGAACTCACTGTTTTCTCTGGAGAAATTACTAACATGGAACTTTTTGGAATGTCAGGAACTGGCTTATCTGGGCTTGAGGGCTTTTTCATGTCCTCCTTTCCTCATAAAAAACATTAAATATCCCATTCAGCTCAGATGCCCTCTTGCATCTGAGATTATAAACAGGTTTGTTGAGATCTTCCTTGACCATCCAAATTAACTGCCCGCCCTGCCGTTCCCTCTTACTACCGTGTCTTTATTTTATGACAACGAGCACCTGTCATCATATGACATGGCTGTGTACATTCCAAAACACTTGTTTCTTGTTTGTCTCACCTCTCTAGGCTATAGGCTCCATGTGGGCAGGGATCCCCCTCTCTGGTTCAGCACTGTGACAAAGAGAAGGAGGCTGAGAGAGGGCAGGGGAACTGCACAGCTGAGGTCTGACCCAAGTTTCTGTCTTAAAGCTCATGTCCTTATACATCAGTGCTATGAATCAATAGTGACTTTAATGGTAGAAATCTCAGCTGGGAAGGAGAGAAAATTGCTCCTGCTGGGGCCAGTGAGGACATGTTTTTTTTTTTTTTTAATTTTTAAAAATTTTTTAATGTTTTTTGAGATAGAGTCTCACTATGCCACCCTCAGTAGAGTGCTATGGAATCACAGCTCACAGCAATTTCAAACTCTTGGGCTTAAGTGATTCTTTTGTCTCAGCCTCCCAAGTAGCTAGGACTACAGGTACCTGCCACAACGCCCAGCTATTTTTTTGTTATGGTAGTTGTCATTGTCGTTATAGCTGGCCCGCCAGGCTTGAACCTGCCAACCTTGGTGTATGTGGCCAGCACCATAACCACTGTGCTATGGGCACTGAGCCTGTTTTTGTTTTTTTAAAACAGAGTCTCACTCTATCACCTTGGGTGGAGTACTATTGTGTCATTATAGCTCCAGCAACCTCAAACTCTTGGACTCAAGTGGTCCTTCTGCCTCAGCCTCCTGAGTAGCTGGGACTACAGGTGCCCACCAAATGCCCAGTTAATTTTTTCTATTTTAGTAGAGATGAGGGTCTTGCCCTTGCTCAGGATGCTCCTGAGCTTAAGAGATCCTCCCTCCTCGACCTCCCTGAGTGCTAGAATTATAGGTATGAACCACTGTGCCCACTGGAGGACATGTATTTGGTTGGTGGCCCTGCCACATTCCTGCAGTCTATACAGAATTTGTCTGCCTTCTTCCTCCACCAATGTTATCCTCACATTCGAGGTCAGAAAGAGATAATGTGGGAAGAACCAAAGCCTGAGACATGAGCTCTAGCTGCAAGTCCCACAGATCTCTTGGTCTTTCATTCATGAAATAGGAGACGCCCAGTGAGAAGAGAAGCAGCTGGGAGGAGGGCTGGTGGGATGAGATGTGTCACCCAGCCTGGAAAGGGAGCAAGGTGGAAAGTAGATGACCCTGATGGAGGGGTCCGGAGTGACAGCTGAAGTTCCAGGCATTTGAATATAAGTGGTGTCAGGAAGTGGCTCAGCTCCTCCCACACAGACATAGCAAATTACACTTTGAGAAATTCTGTTTTCAGAAGTTGAAGCAGTGACAATTGGTTCCCAGGCAAGTCCCCCTAGGCATCTTGGCCAAGGTGCAATTGTGCCCTTGTCACCCACTTTCAGCTGGTTGGTGGTATAGTCAACATTCAATCTCCTCCCTTTCCCACGTCCAATCTCTTATCTTAGTCTGTGTACCCTTTCCGTGAAACATCTCCCTTCCTTCCTGTTGTCATATGTAACCTCAGGTGTGACAACCCACCTCTTCCCTCCTACTAACAAGCTAGGCTGCATTGCGGACAAGACACTTGGATTACTACCATTACTGACTTGTAGATGGGTTAAAAATAAAGTACAAACTCCAGGCTCCCCACTCCTTCCATCCTGTAGAACTCCTGCCTGGGCACTGGGGAGTCACCAGGACACCCCTGTCTGGAAGTCACAGGGAACATCTCATCTTCATCCTGCAGGTTGGAGAAGACCTTGGAGGGTAGAACCTTTGTCTCCTCTAGAAAACCATGTAGTGGGACCAGTTCACATGTAGGATGTTTTTAGTTAGAGAGTCATAATGTCCCTGGGGTAGCTCACAGCTCAGGTCACTCCACCCCCACTTCCTGGCTTCTTGTGTCTCTCAACTGATCCATTTAACCTGTGAGTTAGGGGGCAGAAACAACCCCACGCTTTTTTTATGCATAAAACCCTGGTATACATATAGTCATGAGCAGATATTTACCTGTAGTATTAAAATTTAAAGTCATAGGGGAGTGTGGTCAGGAAAAAAAAATGTTATAAAGGCTTTTTAGGAGGATCATAATGAAAAACAAGGCTTAAGAAACACTGACATAACCGCACAGGTGTGCGGGGTGCCGTGATAGTACTACCCCACAAGGTGGATGCTGGTATGTTCCTGGATGGCCACCCTCTTGTCTTGTTTCTCCCAAACCATGTGTCTTCTTTTCTTTCTTTTATACCCTACTTGACCTTTTCCTTCAGTGCGTTGAGAGCTGCATCTACGTCTGGTGGACGTGGCTTATTGTTTGTGGCTTTTCTTCCCTCTAGCTACGGCATTGCTGGCTCTACCAATGTGACAGGCGACCAAGTTAAGAAGCTGGATATCCTCTCCAATGACCTCGTTGTGAACATGTTGAAGTCGTCCTTTTCCACCTGTGTTCTTGTGTCAGAAGAAGATAAACATGCCATTATAGTAGAACCTGAGAGAAGGGTGGGTTTGTACTTCTACTGATGATGGTCTTCACGTAGCTCTTTCCTTCCTGGCTTCCTGACTCCACTTACCTAGCCAAGCTGTATTTCTGGAACCGCCCCCCCTCACCCCGCCCCGGATCCCACTTGTCATCTTTTCATGGATTTCACCTCACTCCCACCATACCACAAATCCACCCACACTGTGCATACTATGCCATAGCTCATGCCACTGCCATCTCTCCACTAGACTCCCAGGGACTCATCTCCATTTCTAACTTTTTATGGCCGTGAGAAAGGCCCTTCAAGGTCTGGCTTCTGTTGACTATCTCTTTTGCTACATCTCCATCCACCAGATTCCCAGCCAGTACACCTGACCCTCCTGCCAACCTAAGCAGCTTGAAATGTTTATCACCAATTCATGCATTGAGATCCCTACTGCTTTGATGACATCTTTGGGGCAGAGAATGGAGTCTATTATTCTCTGTATCCCAGCATCTAGCACAATGCCTGGCACATTGTATTGGGGTTAACAACAGGTGTTGAGAAGGATCACTGAATGGAAGGGTATATCCAGCTTTTATAAAACAATACTCATACTAAAAAATCCTTTGAGATTAGAAGTAAAGTTGCTTACTGTCTTTCTATCTTTGCGATGAACTGGGGACAGGAAGGAATAGAATTAAGAAAAAAGATAATCAGAAGATAAATTTAAAGAGGCTACAGGTCTTGACCTATTAAGAGGATGGGAGTCACGTCTGATTATCTTGTTTTACGTCATTCCTGAACCAGCACCACATGCCGGATTCAAAGTTCACATACTTTTCTACTAGGCCAAGGTCTTTGGCAGTTTTAGGTGTATGACTTGAGTTCATTGCTTAATATTCTCTATCAGTCAGCCAAATTTCACTGACTATTATATGTCTTTTGATACACATGTTCCCATTTTCAAGCTTACAATTAGTGAGGGTGATGTGATAAGGGCAAGAAGCCAGGGAATCATCTTAATCTAGTACAGAACATTTAAAAGCCACAGCTCAAAATGGCTAATTTGGAAATGGAAAATTCCCAGTGGTGTGCTGGTAAACAGGGTCTCAAACCAACCAACCAAACAAACAACTGTGGTATATAGCACTTACCACTGTCAGTGGTGTATAGACTTTCTCAATGTGACATCAGTAAATGCAGAATTGGGAAGAGACATGAACAGTTAGCTCTGGAGAGCTAGTACCAACCAGCTCCAGGACATCACTGAAATCCCATTCAAAAAATGAATCTTTAGTAGTCTAAGATTAGACTGCAATAGATGGTAACTTCCTTTGAGAATTACACTAGAGATACTGTTGAAAACTCTATGCATCCCAATCTCGTGTGGCATCTATAAAACCTACATAAGAATTTCTTGTAAATCTTAATTCTGGAAAACACTTAAGGAATTATTTTTTTCCCTCTGAATTAAAGGGAAACTAGTGACTAATCTTCTTTCTCTTCTTCCTTTGGCTGCCAGGAAACTCAATCCAAAATTATGATTTGATTATATCAACAACATAGGAAATTATGACTTATTTATTTGTATTCCATTACCTTCATCTATGCCTCCTAAGTGTTTTTTCTCTGTTTAATGATCTTTTGGCATGTATATAAACGTATATTCTATTCATTCATTCTATATGTCACTTCCCATCTTCCATGACAGAATATAAATAAATAAGACCCACATTTCTTGCACTTTCCTTTAGATTCCAATTTTTGCTCCTTTAGTGTAAATTCTGTATGCAAAGTAGGCATAGTGTATACTATCTTATTACAGTATTTTAAAGTGCTATATCTTTTTTTCTTTGTTCAGGGAAAATATGTGGTCTGTTTTGATCCCCTTGATGGATCTTCCAACATCGACTGCCTTGTGTCCATTGGAACCATTTTTGGCATCTATAAAAAGGTAAAATGTGATGTATCAAGCACCTGGTTTGGGATCAAAGGAAAAGTTAAGGTTTAACCTTCAGTCCTATTTCACTGTGGTGGAGCAGCCAGAATGTGTATCGTGAAACTCTGTGAGGCTTGAACAGATTTGTATCTCAAGTCCTGAGTTTTTGTTTTTTATTTTAATTTTTTTTTTCTTGGAGACCAAGTCTTGCTCTGTGTCTCAGGCTGGAGCACAGTGTCACGATCATAATTCATATGGCCCTTCCAAGTAGCTAGGATTATAGTCATGTGCCAATACTCTTGGCTAATTTTTTAATTTTTTTGTAGATACAGGGCCTGGCTATATTGCCCAGGCTGTTCTTAAACTCTTAGCCTCAAGGGATCCTCTCGCTTCAGCTTCCAAATGTGTTGGTATTATAGGCATGAGGCAATGTGCCCGGCCTTCAAGTTTGGAGTTTTTCAAGGAAGCGTGAGACTATTTGGTGACCACCTTTCAGGGAAAGGCTGTTTACTTTTGCACCTTCACCACAGGAAGGCATGGATGGTTGTGGATCTCTGGGGGACTTTCCTTGGTGAAGAACTGGTTACTCGAAGACTACAATACAGAAGAGGACAGTTAGAGGCCTGATGGGGAGACTGATAGTTGTTAAAATGACCCTTGGAGAGGTGGTCCATATTGGCAAAGGCCATTAATTTCCTTTGTTCAAGGTTATGCATTGGCAAAATTTGGTATCGAGGAAAACAACTCATAGTTTTCATCCTGTGTTGAGTCTGTTTAGCTGCACTGCACTATCTGATGAATATGAACCAAACTAAATCCAATGACTCAACTCCACCCAACCCGTTAACCAATCAACCACCCAGATGAAAACCACGAGGAGAAGGGATGAACAGTAGGGGAGGAGGGACAGAGCTTTTGTGATTCTTCCTCTTACATGAGTAAAAAGTTCTTAAACTTTAGTGCAAGAGTTACTCGTGCCACATGGTGCCAAGCACTGCGGGATGTCTGACATAGTGAGTCTAGGATGCAGCCCCAGAACGCCCACGTCTAGCAAGTTTCCCAGGTGACTGCAGGGCAGGTGGCCTGGGCCTCCCTTTGGAAAGTTACAGGAAGAAATTACCTGGGATATTTTTGCTGGGATGACTTCCCTCTCCAGCTCCATGATAGAGAGATATCTCTGCTTACTCTCAGCTGCTGGACTGTCTCACGGGGGAGGGAACAAGTGAAATGGAGGGAAATTGCCCATTTTCATTTCTGTTCAATTCAAGCAGAGAGTTTTCAAGCTGGAATGTTTGTTTGGGGCTGTTCAGGGGACCAAAGAAGCCAATCATGCATTAATTAAGAGGAGAGCTGCCTGTAAGAGATGACAGCCTAGGAGGCAGCTCTGAAGGTGCTCCCCTCTTAGGAGGAGACAAGCTGTGGATCATGTGACAGACACAGGGTGTGTGTTTTAAATGGAAAACACAGAAAGAGTAGAGCGATGCCATGTTCTAAGTGTGGGCAGTATTGTGCTGAGTTTTCAGCTTGTGTGGCACTGGTTTGTGATGTAAAGCGTGTCCTATCATAGCCAAAAAAATGGGCATCTGTCCTACCCCACAAGACTCTGGGGAGACATTCTGAGTTCTTGTATGTCTGAGACCCTCCCCAATGTGTGAGTGACACAAGCCACAGCTCAGTAAGGTCGGCATGCAGTTGGCAAGAACCCACGAAATTGATTTCCTTGCCAGGCTCGCTGCCCTGCAGCCCAGGGTTAATTTGTTTAAATGAAGATGGAGCAGGCAGGTGAAGGACATTGATGCCCATGATAAGATTAAATTA
>CAUYQV010118859.1:0-10580 GCA_963574575.1 Galagoides demidoff
TTCCATTGCTGTATCTATGACTACCTGAGTTGTAACCCCCCTTCACCAGCCACCTTTCGCTTCTGTAATATGCTTACACAAAGCCTATAAAAGGTAACTCACCCTCACACCTGGGCTGCTGACTGTCTCTCGGAGCAGCAGCCTCTGCAGCAGGTAAAATAAATTACCAATTAATTAACCTAAGTGGGGGTCTGAGTCTATTTTTCCAGGTCCCCTAAGTTATTTCACTTGACCACCCCATTAAATAGGCCCTGCCCTCTGGTCCATCTCTGTCTCTCTTAATCTGCTTTTTGTTTGCAGACTCAGCACCTGACGTATTGCACATTTGTTTGTTTATTGTCCATTCTACCCCATCCCAACTGAATGCCAGCTGCAAGAAAAGAGAAATTCATCTGTTTTCTTCTCTGCAAAATCACCAGTGCATATGAGAATGCCCAGCATATGGTAGATGCACAAAATATACTTGTCAGATTAATAAATGAAGTTTTGCCACTGCCACCAGAGACTAGCCCAACTCCCTGTTGATGAATTAAATGAATGATTATCATGGGCAGTTTTCAAGATGACCCCCCATGGGGGCTTTAAATCTTTTATATTTACCTGGATGGAGTTGAAGAATATTCCTTCTCCTTGTAATGTATCACCAGAATGGAAAAGCAAACATCCGATGCACTCCATACTGATATAACCAATAGAAAAAGAACTACACGCCCACAAGAAAGAAAAACAATTAAATTCAAGTAGGGAGGTGGGGAGGAAGGAGAGGAGAGGGAGGAGGAGGAAGGGGGATTTCCCAGCTCTCACCTAGGGCACAGTGTGAGGGTACATGGCACACACCCTAGTGAAGGCTCAACTAGAGCTTGGACTTTACCTAGCAAATGCAAACAACAGAACCTAATCGTTTGTACCCTTGTATTAATCTTAAACAAAAAGAAGATGCCCCCCATCGTCCATCCTTGTGAAGTCCTCTCCCACAATAAATAGGGCTGACTTGAGCAACCAGTAAAATATTGTGGAAATGATGGTACATGACTTTTGCAGCCAGGTCATAAAGGACACTATAACTTCTACCTTAGTTTCTTGAATCACTTGCTCTGACCTCAGGGGGAAGCCAGCTGCCATATATTGAGGACAGTCAGATGTCGTTGGGTCCACTCTATATAGTGAGGCCCATAAGCCTCCTGCCACCTGCCAGCAGCAGCCTCCCGCCACCATGTGAGTGAACCAACGTGGAAGTGGATCATCCAGCACAAGTCAAGCCATCAGAGGACCTCAGCCCTGGCCGTTGTCTTAACTGCAACATCAAGAGATGTCACCCTTGAAAGCCTGGCAGTGTGACTCTTGAATGCAGAATATAGTTAAAATTCTGACACTTGGAACCCCCTCTAGCAGACATGTTATTGACATGAGGTGGGAGGTGGGCAAGGGTTTGATGTCAAGAATTCTGGTGGACGCATGGAAGGGGTGAGGAGCAGGGGGCCGGAACTCTCCAGGACACCTGTGAGTGATGTCATTATGGCTGCAAGAAGCCCAGATCCGAAATTTACAGTTATCAAAAATAACAAGTTAAAGAGAACGTCTTGCCTTATAATT
Organism: Galagoides demidoff; assembly: GCA_963574575.1. Taxonomy (NCBI): domain Eukaryota; kingdom Metazoa; phylum Chordata; class Mammalia; order Primates; family Galagidae; genus Galagoides; species Galagoides demidoff. The sequence continues at coordinate 1,594 of CAUYQV010118859.1, forward strand.
TAATTTTCACACTCTTCAAAGTAAAGGGTCACATGACAGTTGACAGTTTTGTGGAATTAGAAAAGGAGTGTTCTGCTTTTCCTTTCTAGGGCCACTTTCCTGATTACAAGAAACAAAAAATGAGTAAAATGTTACAAAGTTTCCCACTGAGTTGAGCAAAGGCAGAGATGGGACAGTGTGGAGTGATGCAAAAGAGGGAAGTCCAATGGCGCGACCTGGGAGGGCAGGTGGCCCAGGAGACACGGCGCAGTGAAGCCAGAGGAGGGCCAGTCGCGGCTGCTTTGGGATGAAAGCTCAAAGAGTGGTTTGTTCTATGTGCAATTAAGAGTCACTAGAAGTTTCCAAGCAATTTTTGAGCTGCATTTGCCAAATTAACCTCAGTCGACATAAATAACATCCTTTTGATAAAGCGCTAAAACAGGGACTCCATTAAAGGTTTGACACACTAGGTCTCTTATGCTCTTCAAATTTTGTTTCGTAGATGAGCAAAGAACTCAGATATCTAGGCCAGAGGGGGACAGAGCTTTAAACCTGATGAAAGAAACTTGGACATAGAGTTACATATTTCTCAAAGGGAAGTTTTCAGTTTTAAAGATATTAAAATTCCAAGTGACCAGTCACAAAAAATAGAATCTAATCTACATGAATTACAGATCAAGTGAAAATCAGGGGAAAAGAAGCCCCCTCAGCCTTTGTCCCTCCTACTATTGACGTCTGTACAGACCATGGCCACAGTGGGGACAGTGGGCCAGGACAGAGTGTTAAGAGGCCAGGCTCAGAAATGAGCAAGAAACAAGGTCCTCTTTTAGAGAAGAAGAGGGGAGAAGATGCAGGGGGAGAGGAAGAAAGTGAGGATGAGGTGAGAAGGGAGATTAGGAAACCCAACAGCTTCTCCTCTTTCCCATCTTGTTCTGGGTGCTCCTACAAGTTTGCACAGTTCTGTCATTTTCTAGCTGCCTGACCTTCTGCTAGTCATCATATTTCATGAAAAAAAAAATGCTGTTATTTTATGTGACACAATGAAAAAAAAAAATGCTGCCAGTTAAACTTGACACACTACTGATTGTAAAGAGCATATCTATTTCACAGATGTTAAAATGTAAAAAAAAATAAAAATGCACTTTACAATTAGTAAAGCCTTTCCTTTCCTTCAAAATGGAGATGAAATTGTTACTGTACAAAATGATTTTGTTTGTCCCTACAACTCCATTTTCCAAACTTTTCCACCTGGTTCTGTTTCCTGAAACTTCTGATGCAAAGTTTCAGCTGTGTTTTGGGGTTGGGGTCAGTCAATGGGGCAGTGGCAGGCCACTAATGGACATGGAGTGTGAGAATTTGGGAGCGGTTGTTTCTCTCCATCCCTGGGGCCTGGGATGGGCAGTGCTGTGGTCCTCTCCCCACAGACACACTTCAGTCTGGGGGCTTCTGTCCATGGCTTGGACTTGCCCGACTGTCATCAACAGCTGTGGGTGGGGCGGGGTGGACAGTGGACTGGCTTCCTCTGGTGCTGGGATCCAGATGCTTCCATGTTTCTTCTTGGTTACCTTAAGTTTCCCTGTACCCATGTCAATAAGTTAACATCAAGTGTATCATCTGTTCCTGCTGGAACCCTGACTTACACCAGATCAGCCCTGCGTTGTTGCTCTGAGTATTGAATGAAGTAACAAAAGTGATGAGCTTCCTCAAGGGCCTGGCACAGGGGACGCACTCCAGCTACTCAGGTCTCTTGGTTTCAAGCATGTGAACTTGTTCCCTCCCCCCTGCAGTGGTACCAGCTGTTCACTCCTCCTTCCATATTCTTTTTTTTTTTTTTCCTGCAGCTTTTGGCTGGGACTAGGTTTGAACCCACCACCCTCAGCATATGAGGCCGGCGCCCTACTCCTTTGAGCCACAGGCACCGCCCCTCCTTCCATATTCTTGTCACCAGTCTTTGTAGGGCCAGGGCTTTCTTCCTATTCAGATTTCAGCTCACATCGTTCCTCAGAGAGTGCCACCCTCACCATCTCGTCTGTTAATCTCAGTCCTTCAGTGATCGCTGTCTCCTGTTGCCTTTCCTTTCCTTAATAACTGTCCTTTCTCTGTGGAATCCCGTCACACAGTTGCGTCAGTGCCATCTCCCGACTAGGATGTGAGTGTGGCACACTGCTTCTCTGTTCCTCGGTGCCCTGCTGGCATGTCGTTGGCTGCAGGACAAGTTCTCTGGGAAGCAGGTTCTTGGTAGAATGAGGAGTACAAAAGGCTTATTAGAAAGTAACACCAGCTAGGCGCCTGTGGCTCAATCGGCTAAGGCGCCAGCCACGTATACCTAAGGTGGCGGGTTCGAATCCCCAGCCTGGGCCCGCCAAGCAACAATGATGGCTGCAACCAAAAAATGGCCGGGCACTGTGGCGGGTGCCTGTGGTCCCAGCTACTTGGGAGGTGGAGGCAGGAGACTCGCTTGAGCCCAGGAGTTGGAGGTTGCTATGAGCTGTGATGCCATGGCACTCTACCCAGGGGGAGAGCTTGAGGCTCTATCTCAAAAAAAAAAAAAAAGAAAAGAAAAGAAAAAAAAGAAAGTAACACCTGTGAACAGAGGAGGAGGTGGCAAATTCTGAACTGAGAGAGCATCAGACCACCTGTCAACCTGATGAAGTTTCTGCAGCTTCACAGGGAGCTCTTGACTGAGGACCACCATCAGAGGGGTCTATGTTGAATATCAAGGACAAGTCCATTGTCCCACTACTTTATTCAGTCACTGGCAGGAACTTGTCCACAAAAGATCATGACCTCAGCTACCATCGCTTTGCTCACTGATTGTCTGGGGACACCCCAAAAATAGCATGACCTCAGCTAGAAAGCAGAGGAAGATCCTGGTAAAGCTGGTACCTAAAATGGCCAGCTAGCCGGGCTTTCTGCAGTTGGGTCCTGAGTCCTTTCTCCACAGGAAAGTGTGAATGATACATCTTTGTGTCTGCCAATAATATTTTTTTGTGGAATGAAATTAATGACATGGTTTTTTTTTAAGTTATTGTTGGCCTTGGGTGGTAGCTCATGCCTATAATACTAGCACTCTGGGAGGTACAGGGGGGTGGATTGCTTGTCAGCTCCAGGCCAGCCTGAGCAAGAGTAAGACTCCCATCTCTACTAAAAATGGAAAAACTAGCTGGGTTCTGTGGCAGGCACCTGTAGTCCCAGGTACTCAGGAGGCTGAGGCAAGAGAATCACTTGAGCCCAAGAGTTTGAGTTTACTGTGACACCACAGCACTTTACCCAGGGCAACAGAGTGAGGCTCTGTCTCAAAAAAAAAAGAGTTATTGTCATATCTTTATAGTCATACCTGAAGGAATCAGCTCAAGAACAGAGGGACGTACAAGCCTTTAATATAATTGTTACCTAGATAACAGCTAAGTGGTTGCACATACAGCAAGGCAAGAACATGGATGGTGCTTTTGAAAAACTAAAATATAACCACTGAGGCTGGAACAGAAGAAACTTACGCTGGAGCATAAGGAAAGACTAGAAAGAGAAATCAGAGAGGCAGGCACTGTGAGGTTTGGGGTGTTTCTTGAAATGTCAGATTAATATGAGGGTACAAATGATTAGGTGTCAGTGTTTGAATTTGTAAGGTGCAGTCTGAGTTGGAGTGGAGCCCTTTGCCCAGCAGGTGTGCCATGAACCCTTACCTGGTTCACAGAAGGTGAGAGCACACCAACCTCTCCCGCCTCCCCTCTCTCCCTTCTCCTCCCCTGCCTCTCTCCACTTGAATTTAATTATGACATGTAGTTCATCACTATGATGTTTTAAATAAAGATATGCTCTAGGGGAAAGATGGCCCACTGGAGTCAGCCTCTGACAGAAGCTTCTGTCAGTCCAGAAGGAAGAATAAAGTCCAGAAAGTACCCGATTAAGCTGAAGTTTGGGAGCTGAACTGAGAGAGAAGAGTGATATCTGCAGGTCACCTATGCTGAGGCAGGCTGTGACTCCAAGAAAGCCAACTTCTACAGGTTCTCTACAGGTGAGCAGTGAACTGAGGACCTATTGTCTCGCCCCACGTGTGAGAGCTATAGGAAGTGGGGGCTACTTCCCTAGAGGAACTTTGATGAGACTCCAAACATTCTCTCCCAGGCAGAAAAATTGAACTAACGTTTTCACTGCCATTCTGAACTCCCAGTCCACCCCTCCCCCCTTGCCTGCATAGATTGTGAGAGGAAGCTGAAGAGCATCGTCCCCCACCCCTGCCGGACCAAGCACCCTGCTGCCGGCCGCCTGTGACTGCCAGAGCCAGCACTCCCCGGGTTATGCTTCCCACGTCTGGCCCCCTGCCCCTCTTCTTCACAGCCACCCGCCTGTGACTGCCAGAGCTGGTGCTCCCTCCCGAGTCCCCACCTCAATGCACTCTCCCAGCCTCTGTGCTGCACCCCAGCCCTACCAGACTCCTGAGGTGAGCACTGTCCTTGCTGAAGTCACTGGGCACTGGGGACTGCCTAAATTGCTGCAGCCTCCCCAGCCTTGCTGCTAGATCCATGTGCCTGCGCTCCTGGAGTTGTTCCTACAGCCAGAACTCCCTGGCTGCAGCAGTCGCCCTTGGAGCTGCACAGGGTCACTTCCCACAAAGATCCAACTTCAATAGAGCGAGCCCACCGGGGTCTAATTTTGAAGAGACACCTCCCCAATTCTGCAGTCTCCCAGAGGAAACCAGAACTCACTCTATAGGGATACCAGTGCTGCAGAGTGGCAGGGGCAAAGGCACAGTGGCTGTGGGAGAAAAGTATTCACTGACTGGCTACCCTCAGGATTACACTGAGACCAAGTGGAACACTAGCCAGTGCCTACTGAGTACCTGAGCTGGGCAGGCCTCAGCTCCCCCAACCGGCTGGTAGCAGAGGGTAGTGGCTGGGCTGTGGGGGCATTGACCTTCCTTTGAATCTGACAGGACACCTGCTCCCAGTGCACCTGACAAACTCCCAGTACACCTGCTCATTGGAGGGAGCAGGACTTCAGCCCTGTTGGGCCACCAGTGACTGGGTGTGAAAGAGGAGCAAAGGAAAGAAACTCAGACACCTGGTCCAACCCTGCTACCAGGCAAGCCTTTTTGACTTCACAGAGCATCAGAGCAAGCCAAATTTGAGCAGCTAGTAGACCTCTGCCTTCTAGTTGCTGGAGACCTTTCAAACTCTCCCACTTGAGAGTTCACAGAGTGGGTCTATGGGTTTGGAACTCCAAGGCCCCCCTCAGTTGATATCTTGGTTGAATACAAATGGGAAGGGTTGATTTTCCTCCTCCAATAGATATCCACAGGGGGCGGGCTGTTTTAATTGCTTGTATCTCTCCATAGTTAAGATTCCACCAGAGTCACTGATCCACTAGGATTGGACAAGAACCAGCTGAACACAAGACAGAGCCACCTAACCCCACCACACGAAGCAGGTTTCCTCAGCCTCAGACTGTAATACTATACAGGTCTTTTGCAAAGCTGTAGGGAAAAAGCTGCAGCCATCAGTCCCATATCCTTGAAAAAGGGCTGGTTAAACACAACCATAGGAACTCCCTACCCAATTTCACCTTATCTACCCATGTAGCAAATGGTGAAAAACAAACATGGGGTGGAATCTGCAGAAAATCTCTGGCAACATGAATAATCCAACTCCCCCAAGGAACGATATGATAGATACAGCACAAGATCCCATTCATAAGCAAATGGCTGAGATGTCAGAAATCAAGTTCAGAATCTGGATAGAAAACAAGATCAAAAGAATGGAGGAAAGGAGGGAACTAGAATTTCAAGAAATTATTCAAAAGATGTCTCAAGAATTCAACGATTTCAAAGATAAAATGACCAAAGATCTTGAAACATTGAGGCAAGAGCTTGCAGCCCTCAAAGATCTGAAAAATATGGTAGAATCCCTTGGTAACAGAATGGAACAGGCAGAAGAAAGGATCTCTGACAATGAAGACAAAGCTTTTGAATGCACCCAAGCACTCAAAGATGAAAAGAAACAGAGAGCAAAAATGGATCACTCTCTCAGACAGCTCTGGGATAATTTGAAGAAAACTAATATTCACCTTATAGGAATCCCTGAAGGCAACAAACTTCCTTCACAAAACACAGAAGCTCTTATTCATGAAATTATGAAAGAGAACTTTCTAGACATGCCAAGAGATTCTGAAATTCAGATAGCAGACAGTTTCAGAACCCCAGCATGACTCAACCCGAATAAGACATCCCCAAGGCACATCATAATTGACTTCACTAAAGTTAATATGAAAGAGAAAATTCTGAAAGTGCCTAGACATAAGATAACCATAACCTACAAGGGGAAGAATATTAGAATGCTGAAACCTTTCAGGCTAGAAGAGGGTGGTCATTGACTTTTAATCTCCTAAAACAAAATAACTTTTAACCCAGGGATCCTGTATCCAGCTAAACTGAGTTTCATTTATGATGGAGAAATTAAATACTTTAATGACATTCACATGTTAAAGAAATTGCCATAACTAAACCGGTTCTCCAGGATAGTCTCAGACCTATGTTCCACAGTGACCAGAGCAATCCTCCACCACAAAAGTAAACTCACTCAGAAACTTTTGATCAAATTCCACCTTCCACAGTGGCAAAAGGATTAAAAATGTCCACTGGACTTTTGAAAAACTCAGTACCAAAATTTTACCAGGCTTATCAATATTCTCAGTCAATGTGAATGGCTTAAATTGTCCTCTAAAGAGGCACAGGTTGGCTGCCTGGATACAAAAACTCAGGCCAGATATCTGCTGCATACAAGAATCCCATCTTACCTTAAAAGATAAATATAGACTCAGGGTGAAAGGATACTCATCTATATTCCAGGCAAATGGAAAGCAGAAAAAAAGCTGTGTTCCACTTTTATTCACAGATACAATAGCCCTTAAACCAACAAAAGTAAGCAAGGGTAAGGATGGTTACTTCATATTTGTTAAGGGTAATACTCAATATGACAAGATTTCAATTATCAATATTTAGGCACCCAACCAGAATGCACCTCAATTTATAAAAGATACTCTAATAGGCATGAGCAACTTTATTTCTCCAAGCTCCATCATAGTCAGACATTTTAATGCTCCTTTGGGAGTGCTGGATTGATCCTCCAATAGCTTAGCAAAGAAATTTTAGATTTAAACTTAACCATTCAGCATCTGGATTTAACAGACATCTACAGAACATTTCACGCTAACAAAGCTGAATACACAATTTTCTCATCAGCCCACAGAACGTACCCCCAAATTGACCACATCTTAGGTCACAAATCTAACCTTAGCAAATTTAAAACAATAGAAATTATTCCATGCATTTTCTCAGACCATCATGGAATAAAAGTTGAACTCAGTAACAACAGTAATTTGCAGACTCATATAAAAACATGGAAGCTAAATAACCTTATGTTGAATGACAGATGGGTCAGAGATGAGATCAAGAAGGAAATTACCAGATTTTTAGAACAAAACGATAATGAAGACATGACTTACCAGAACCTCTGGGATACTACAAAGACAGATCTAAGAGGGAAATTTATAGCACTGCAAGTCTTCCTCAAGAGAACAGAAAAAGAGGAAGGTAACAACTTAATGGGACATCTCAAGCAGCTGGAAAAGGAAGAACATTCCAATCCCAAATCCAGCAGAAGAAAAGAAATGACCAAAATTGGAGCAGAATTAAATGAAATTGAAAACAAAAGGATTATACAAGAGATCAATAAATCAAAAAGTGAGTTTTTTGAAAAGGTCAATGAAATGGATAAACCTTTGGCCAACCCAACCAAGAAAAAAAGAGTAAAATCTCTAATGTCATCAATCAGAAATGGTAAAGACGAAATAACAACAGACCCCTCAGAAATTAAAAAAATCTTTAAGGAATATTACAAGAAACTTTATTCTCAGAAATATGAAAATCTGAAGGAAATTGACCAATACTTGGAAACATGCCACCTTCCAAGACTTAGTCAGAATGAAGTGGAAATGTCGAACACGTTTATATCAAGTTCTGAAATAGCATCAACTATACAAAATTTCCCTAAAAAGAAAAGCCCAGGACCAGATGACTTCACGTCAGAATCCTACCAAACCTTTAAAGAGGAACTATATTACTCAACCTTTTCCAAAATATTGAAAAAGATAGAATACTACCCAACACATTCCCTATTTAACAAAGGGTGCTGAACAAACTGGCTGGCGACCTATGGAAGACTGAAACTGGATCCACACCTTTCACCACCAATTAAGATAGACTCTCACTGGATTAAAGATTTAAACTTAAGACATGAAATTATAAAATTACTAGAAGAAAGTGTAAGGAAAACACTTGAAGAAATCGGTCTGGGAGAATATTTTATGAGGAGGACTCCCCAGGCAATTGAAGCAACATCAAAAATACACTACTGGGACCTGATCAAACTAAAAAGCTTCTGCACAGCAAAGAATACAGTAAGTAAAGCTGATACCGGATTTCTAACACTGGATTTCCAGGCTCTTGGTCTTGATGATTCAATGAATGAATCGACAGACCACAGAATGAACAGTGAGGTTTTATTTACAACTCAAAGAACCAAACTTCCTTGCAGGGCAGGATGCAAGTGTTACAACTCTTATGAAAACAACTCTTACAAAGAGCCAAGCCTCTTTGCAGGGCAAGATCAGCAAAGGACCAAGCCTCTTTGCAGGGCAAGATCCACAAAGGACCAAGCCTCTTTGCAGGGCAGGATCAGCAGCAGAAGTGTTACAGCTATAGCTCTTACAAAGGACCAAGCCTCTTTGCAGGGCAAGATCAACAAAGGGCCAAGCCTCTTTGTAGGGTAGGATCAGCAGCGGAAGTGTTACAGCTCTAGCTCTTACAAAGGACCAAGCCTCTTTGCAGGGCAAGATCAGCAAAGGACAAAGCCTCTTTGTAGAACAGGATCAGCAGTAGAAGTCCCACAGCTCTGGCTCCTTCTTCCTGGATGGTCTGCTGGTCTTGTTCTTCTGCTCTATCTTCCTCGAAG
>CAUYQV010118863.1:0-28891 GCA_963574575.1 Galagoides demidoff
CTGGGCTCAAGCAAGTCTCCTGCCTCTGCCTCCCAAGTAGCTGGGACTACAGGCTCCCGCTATAACTCCCGGCCATTCCCTGGTTGCAGCCGTCATTGTTGTTTGGCGGGCCCAGGCTGGGGATTCGAACCCGCCACCTTAGGTGTACGTGGCTGGCGCCTTAGCCGCTTGAGCCACAGGCGCCGAGCCCGAGCAACTGGTTTGAAATAAACTTCACCTTCTTACCAGTTCTACATTGCTCCCATACCCCAGTTCCTGGTTTCTAGTTCCTTAGTCTGTCATTTTTCATAGCCGTATTGTAATCCAGTGTGCAAACATATCACAACTTAACCATCCCCTATTTTTTTTTTTTTTGATACAGAGTCTCACTCTGTCATGTCTGGTAGCATGCCGTGGCATCATAGCTCACAGTAACCTCAAACTCTTGGGATCAAGTGATCTTCTTGCCTCAGCCTTCAAAGTAGAAGAAACTACTTTGTAGTGGAACTAAAAATGCCCACCACAACCCCTGGCTATTTTTAAGAGACGGAAGCTTGCTCTTGCTCAGGCTAGTCTCTAACTCATGAGGTCACAAGTTAGGCCTCCCAGAGTGTTAGGATTACAGGCAGGAGCCACCACACCTGACAAGCATTCCCCTTTCATTGGCCAGTTAGGTTATGAAGAGAAAAGTGTGCACATAAATGAGAAACATAAAGAAACATGTACAGCAGGCAGGAAACAAAAGCAAAAGCATTATTCAAGACCACGTGTGAGTGTGAATGGTGGCATCTGAGGGGAGGAGAACAGGGCTGAAGTTCTGCTGGTTGTTCACAGGTCATAAACCAGCACAGGGCAGTGACCTTCAGGATGGTGATCAGGGACAACATGAGAAGTCCTTCAGCCATTGGTCTGCAGGGCAGCTCCTCACTGGGAACAGCTTTTTCGGGACAGGCAAATCTTTATTTTCTGCTTCTGTGTCTCTGCCTATTTCACTCTCCTCTTTTGAGTTAATGGAATTTCTGACTGCTGTAAGCAAAGCCTTTTAGGTTACAAACAAAGAAACCCACTCAAGCTACCTTAGGCCCAAAGGGGAAATGTATTAGGTTGAACCACATATAATTGCCAATATTTGACTTTTTGACTTATAAAAACAATAAATGCATATGGTTTACCATGATATTGTAAGGATGCAAGGACATTCAGGGAACCCAAGAGTAGGAAATAAAGTCTGGGTCATAAGGAACCAGGAACTGGAACACTGTAAGAACCATTCCTTCCCTTCCTGTCACCCACCCCTCTGCTGTCTATGTCTACATCACACTGTGCAGACCTCCCTTCTCTGCTGACCCACATGCATGGAGACAATGTGGCTTTCAGAAGTTGTTAGAGGAAAATGGTCTGATTGGTCTACCCCAAGTCAAGTGTCCACCTCTGGTCCAATCAGCTGTGGGCATGGAGGTGGAGCTCTTCACTGCAAGGCTTTTTTTTTCTTTCTTTCTTTCTTTCTTTCAAGTAACAAATAACACTTTTAATTTATCTCAGATAAAAACTACTTAGGGAAGGTCAGTAATTATTTTAGCCCCTAATCCATTGGAGCTGTATCCTGAACAGCCTTGAGTAACTGGGTTAACTGGTTATATTCACTATTTTGCATCACCCACAGTATTAGAAAAAACAAGGCACAGTATCAGTTTAGGTTAAATGCATGGCTGGCAGCCAAATCCAGTCTCCTGTATTCCATAGTTTTTCTTTAGCTCTTCTACTTGGCTGATGGAAGGTTTCATGGCACCTTCCTGAGCATCCCTTTCAGCTCATTCCAGGCATCCCACATGGCCTTGCCTTGGAAGTCCAACACACCAGGCCGTTCTGTGTTCATGACTCCCACAGCCCCTTCTTTGTACTGACCTTAGATGAACAGCATCTTTTTTTTTTGAGACAGAGTCTCACTATGTTGCCTTTGGTATAGTGCTATGGCGTCACACCTCACAGCAAGCTCAAACTCTTGGGCTTAAGTGATTCTCTTGCCTCAGCCTCCCAGGTAGCTGGGACGACAGGTGCCTGCCACAATGCCCAGCTATTTTTTGTTGCAGCTGTCATTGTTGTTTAACTGGCCTGGGCTGGGTTTGAACACCGGTCCCTTGGTGTATGCGGCTGGCGCCATAACCACTATGCGATGGGCGCTGAACCTAGATGAACAGCATCTCATCTGCCAGCTGGGTCTTGAGGTGCTTAAGCTTCTTGACAGCTTTCTCGAACTGAGCCTGAGTGAGACACACTGGCAGGGTGACAAAGAGATCCCCAGGAACTGGCAGAGGAGGAGGTGAATGAGTATGAAGAGAAGGAGGAGGAGGATCAAGAAGGGACAGCGTTAAGACCCCCCTGGCAAGCACCTTTAGAGGGGCAGCCCCAGGCTCACCCTGCTCACTGCAAGGCTTCTAATTGCAAGCAATGGAAACTGATTTGAGCAGAAGAGAAATTTCGTGAAAGATCACAGAATTTCCAGGCTTGGGAAATGAGCAGGGACAGGGGAGAACAAATAGCTAGAACCACACCCACATTCACATCACAGAAATGGTTTTGTGAGGATCCTGATGCCAGTACTGCCACAAGCTGGGCTGCGCGGTTTGCTCTGTGTCCACAGGAGCACAGCACACTGGCACTGTGGCCACCATTCCCCTGGACATGGGATATGGCTGCCACTAGCAGCAGAACAGATTATCCTGCCCTGGAATATTTTTCTAGCAAGTGTAGACACGGAGCCCACCTCATGGGTGGGCACCCTCATTGTAACAGGGTAAGAGGACATGAGTATCTAGACTTTCCATCTTTGTTCTGGGAGGTGGACCGGCCTTCCACCAGGATCCCTGGGTTGTTCCCTAAACATTGAAAAATGTGCAAGCAGGCTCGTTGCCTGTAGCTCAGTGGCTAGGGCGCCAGCCATATACACCAGAGCTGGCAGGTTCAAATCCAGCCCAGGCCTGTCAAACCACCATGACAACTACAACCAAAAAATAGCTGGGCACTGTGACAGTAACCTGCAGTCCCAGCTACTTGGGAGGCTGGGGCAAGAAAATCACTAGAGCCCAAGAGTTTGAGATTGCTGTGAGCTGTGACACCATAGCACTCTACTGAGGGTGACAAAGTGAGACTCTGTCTCAAAAAAAAAGAAAAATGTGCAAGCAAGTGCAGTTGCTCACATCTGCAATCCTAGCACTCTGGGAGGCTGAGGTGGATGGATCTCTTGAAGCCAGGAGTTCAAGACCACCCTGAGCAAGACCAAGACCCTGCCTCTACACAAAAAAAAAAAAAAAAGAAAAAGAAGAAAAATTGGCTCAGCACCTGTGGCTCAAGTGGCTAAGGTGCCAACCATGTACACCCAAGGTGGTGGGTTCGAATCCAGCCCGGGCCCGCCAAACAACAATGACGGCTGCAACCAGAAAATAGCTGGGCATTGTGGTGGGTACCTGTGGTCCCAGCTACTTGGGAGGCTGAGGCAGGAGACTTGCTTGAGCCCAGGAGTTGGAGGTTGCTGTGAGCTGAAATGCCATGGCACTCTACCCAGGGGGAACAGCTTGAGGCTTCTGTCTCAAAAAAAAAGAAAGAAAAATTAGCAGGGCATAGTGGCAGGTGGCTACTTAGGAACTTGAGGCAGGAGGATATCTTGAACCCAGGAGTTTGAGGTTGCATTGAAGTATGATGATACCCCTGTACTCCGCCCGGGGTGACTGAGCGAGACTCTCTTGGAAAAAAAGAAAAAGAAGAGGGCGGCACCTGTGGCTCAGTGAGTAGGGTGCCGGCCCCATATACAGAGGGTGGCAAGTTCAAACATAACCGCAGGCAAACTGCAACAAAAAATAGCTAGGTGTTGTGGCGGTCGCCTATAGTCCCAGCTACTCAGGAGGCTGAGGTAAGAGAATCGCCTAAGCCCAAGAGCTGAAGGTTATGTGAGCTGTGATGCCACAGCACTCTACCGAGGGCAACAAAGTGAGATTCTGTCTCTTAGAAAAGAAAAAGAGAGAAGAGGAGAGAAGAGTGCAGATGGTTGATCCCACCAAGAAGGTCATAAGGGAACACCTCAGCCATGAAGGCCAACTGCTTTTGGGTCTTGAAGAAGGGACTGTGGGATGGGTAATGACTCCAAAGTGTCCACAACAGTGACCACTTCCCAGAGATCCTCCCTAGTTCAACCTGCCATGCCCTCCAGGAAGCCATTTCTCCTCTTGACCTATCCCACACCAGCCTGGTTCTCTTCTGTTACAGTTTGCCTAGGAGGGTAGAGGATGAAATTTTTCCATCTGAGATGTAATTGCTTGGAAAGCGGGAAGCCTGCTGTTTGCTTCTGTGTGAACTGCACAGGAGCTGACTCAGGGCCAGACATATACCTGGGGCAACAGGTGTTGGTTGGCTCAGTCATCAGCCAAGTGTTCTCACAGACGCAACAGACTCTGACTTTTGGTGAGCCAGAAAAAAATTTCTTAGAAGGCTAATGGGTAGCTCACAGAAAGGATGGAAAGCTGAACCAGCAGATAGCACCTGGCACCAGGGAGAACAGTTCCGCAAGGCACAGCCCTCTGGTCAATCACTTTGACAATCCTTCATCCTTATACCACTCCACTCAAGATGGAAAGCTCAATTTAGGCTTAGCACAGTGGCTCATGCCTATAATCCCAGCACTTTGGACTCCCGAGGCAGGTGGATTGCCTGAGCTCAGGAGTTCAAGACCAGCCTGAGCAAGAGCAAGACCATGTCTCTATAAATAGCTGGGTGTTTCAGGGGGCAACTATAGTCCCAGATACTTGGGAGGCTTAGGCAAGAGGATAGCTTGAGCCCAAGAGTTTGAGGTTGCTGTGAGTTGTGATGCCACAGCACTCTACGGAGGGTCACAAAGTGAGACTCTGTCTCAAAAATAAATAAATGAATAAAATAAAGCTGAGCACGGCAGCTCATGCCTGCAATCCTAGCACTCTGGGAGGCTAAGGTGACTGGATTGCCTGAGCTCAGGAGTTTAAGACCAGACTGAGCAACATTGAGATCCTGTCTCTAAAAATAGCTGGGTGTTGTGGCAGGCAACTATAGTCCCTGCTAATTGGGAGGCTAAGGCAAGAGAATAACTTGAGCCTAAGAGTTTGGGGTCACTGTGAGCTAAGATACCTTGGCACTCTACAAACAGTGACCAGGTGAGACTCTGTCACACACACACAAAAAACAAAACTGCTGGGCACAGTGGCTCACACCTGTAATCCTAGCACTTGAGAAGCTGAGGCAGGTGGATCACCTGAGGTCACGGGTTCGAGACCAGCCTGAGCAAGAGTGAGACCCTATCTCTAAAAACTAACCAGGTGTTGTGGTGGGCCCCTGTAGTCCCAGCTACTCGAGAGGCTGAGGCAAGAGAATCACTTGAGCCCAAGAGTTTGAGGTGGCTATGAGCTATGATGCCATGGTACTCCACTGAGGGTGACAAAGTGAGACTCTGTCTCAAAAAAAAAAAAAAATCCAAAAACCAAAACAAGAAATGTGTTTTACTAAAAATAGAAAAACTAGCTGGACATTGTGGTGGGCGCCTGTTGTCCCAGCTACTTGGGAAGCTGAAGCAAGATAATTGCTTTAGCCCAGGAGTTTGAGGTTGCTGTGAGCTATGATGCCAAAGCACTCAACATCAGGGTGACAAAGTAAGACTCTGTTGCAAAAAAATAAAAAGAGAGAGAGAGAGAAAAGGAAGGAGAGAGAGAAAGAAAGAACAAAAGAGAAAGAAAGGAAGGAAGGAAGAATCCACCTTGCTAGTTACTGGCTGTATCACTTGGCTGTGCTTGGGTGTCCTCATTGGTAAAATGAAACCAACAATTAAACCCTGCTCCGAGGGGAATGGGAAGGTTGGATGTTGAATACAGAAAGGCCCTTAGAGAGGGGGATGGCACCTAGCAAATACTTCAAAAATATTAGCTACTAAAAAAATACTAGGAAGCCAGGTGTGGTGGCACATGCCTATAATCCCACCACTCTGGGAGGCCAAGGCTGGTGGGTTGCCTGAGCTCATGAGTTCCAGACCAGCCTGAGCAAGAGCGAGACCCTGTCTCTAATAAAAATAGAAAAACTAGCCAGGTACTGTGACAGGCACCTGTAGTCCCAGCTACTTGGGAAGCTGAGGGAAGAGAATTGCTTAAGCCCAGGAGTTTGAGGTTGCTATGAGCTATGATGTCATGGCACTCTACCCAAGGTGACAGAGTGAGACCACATATCAAAAAAAAAAAAAAATGGGGCGGCACCTGTGGCTCAGTGAATAGGGCACTGGCCCCATTTACCTAAGGTGGTGGGGTCAAACCCAGCCTTGGCCAAATTGCAACAAAAAATAGCCCAGCGTTGTGGTGGGCACCTGTAGTCTCAGCCATCGGGAGAGTGAGGCAAGAGAAGCTCCTAAGCCCAAGAGCTGGAGGTTGCTGTGAGCTGTGACACCATGGCACTCTACCAAGGGAGACAAAGTGAGATTCTGTCTCTTAAAAAAAGAGAGAGAGAGAAATAAAAGAAAAGAAAAGGAAAAAATACTGGGAAGAAAAATCCAATAGACTTAGCTAGGGACATGTGAGTGGATGGGGTCAAGGAGGGTTTTAATTGATAGTCCCATGGAGACTCACATGCAGCAGGATCCCCCAAAGGTAGAGGAGCACAGAAGTAACCTGACAGAAGAAGAGGGAATGGATATTGGACAGGCAGGACCATAAGTACCCACTATGATTTTGCTGCTCCCCAGAACTGACAAAGATTGCTCCCCCTATCTACAGGTCTAACCAGATCGGAGCCATAGCCAGGAAGGGGGAGGAGGAGGAAGAATGGGAGACAGGTTCAACCACATCCAAGGAACCTCACCTTCAAAACAGGCCATGACCCTTGAAAAACACTGCTTTAGGCCAGAGTCAGATGCCAAAATGTCTTCCAGTTTCCTGTACAATTATTCACCTTCCAGTCTCCCGCCACTGGCTAACCATGATTAATTCCTGTGGCAGCCGCAGGAATCATTCCTAATGAATTTCTAATGAACTCATTTGGTGTTAATGCGCTATGTAATTCTGCAGGACACTCATTGTAATTTAGCCTTATTAAGTCTCTAGTTATTGGGAACTACTATTCCTCTAAGTTCATAAGCAAGAGAAAAATAATTATGCAGAGCAAGCAGTTAAATTATGAAAAGGATTGGCCATTCAGAGAGGGCCACTTGGAGACGGCCACTCCAAGAGGTCTAGACGCAGTTGCTGGTGTATTTTCTCCTTGGGGTGCACTGCTCTACAAAGGCCTTTGAGCTGAGGCAGGAATACTCTCCCTGACTTCTTATCTGTAATGTCAGAACTGTGCAGGCTGCCTCTATGTGCTGGGATTTTTGTTTTTGTTTTTGAGACAGAATCTTATTTTGTTGCCCTCCTTAGAGTGCCATGGCATCATAGCTAGCAGCAACATCAAACTCTTAGGCTCAAGGGATTCTCTTGCCTCAGCCTCCCAAGTAAGTAGCTGGGACTACAGGCACCTGCCAAAATGCCCGGCTATTTTTGGAGACACAGTCTCACTCTGGCTCAGGCTGGTCTCAAACCTGTGAGCTCAGGCAATCCACTTGCCTCAGCCTCCCAGAGTGCTAGGATTATAGGCGTGAGTCACGACACCTAGCCTGTTGGCTGGGATTTTTAAGGGCCATCCAAAGATTGTTTTGTCCCCAGGTGGTCTACCCCATTTTCCTGTTGCTTAGGACTGAATTTCCTTCATGTTTGAGACACTGTTCCAGGTAGAAAGGTGACCTATACCCCGCCTGGCAGTTCACAAACCAGTGACAGATAGGTTATCTCATCTGATCATCATGACATCCCAATGATTGCCCTTAAACCTCTTTGGCCGATAAGGAAATTGAGGTTCACAAAGGCAAGGCCACGGAGCTCCCAAGGTCCCTGGCTGCCAGAACTTAAAACTGAATCCATATTTCCTGGTACCCAGGTGAATTTGGTGAATTCTCTTTCCAGCTCACCTTTCATTTATTGCCTGTTCTGCTTGTCATGCATGTGTGATTCATCTTCCACTCAAAGCAGCTGTCCTCAAGGTCAGAGCCCTCCCTATCGTCCTCCTTACCTGTTTGACTTGCCTTGGCTCAGAGGTGGTGCCACAAGGCTCCCTTGGTTAGGTCAGGTCTGGTCTCCTGAAGCTACCCCGAGGAGCCTCTCCTGCACAGGCTGACTTTATGCCTTCTTTTTTATGCCATGAATTTCTTTCTGAAATTTTCTTACAACCCATTTTATCCTTGTAGTTAAAATGGTATGCATTAGTTCATTTTCTACTGCTGTAACTTAATAGCTAAGACTGGGTTATTTATTTATTTATTTTTATTTTTTTTAGAGACAGAGTCTCACTTTGTTGCCCTCTGTAGAGTACCATAGCGTCACAGCTCACAGCAACCTCTAGCTCTTGGGTTTAGGTGATTCTTTTGCCTCAGCCTCCTGAGTAACTGGCACCACAGAGCCCACCAGAATACCCAGCTATTTTTGTTGTTGTTGTTCCAGTTTGGCCAGGCCAGGTTCAAACCTGCCACCCTCAGTATATGGGGCTGGAGCCCTCCCTACTCACTAAGCCACAGGTGCAGCCCAGACTGGGTAATTTATAAAGAAAAAAATTGGCTTGGCACATGTGGCTCCGTGCGTAGGGTGCCAGCCACATACCCTGAAGGTGGTGGGTTCGAGCCCGGCCCAGGTCTGCTATACAACAATGTCAATTGCAACCAAAAAATAGCCAGGTATTGTGGTGTGCGCCTGTAGTCCCAGCTACTCAGGAAGCTGAGGCAAGAGAATCACTTAAGCCCAAGAGTTGGAGGTTGCTATGAGCTGTGATGCTATGGCACTCTACTGAGGGCGATGTAGTGAGACTCTGTCTCCAAAAAAAGAAGAAAAAAATTTGGCCGGGAATGGTGGCTCATGCCTATAATCCTAGCATTCTGGGATGCTGAGACAGGTGGATTATTTGAGCTCAGGAGTTTGAGACACTAGCCTGAGCAAGAGTGAAACCTCACCCATCTCTACTAGAAATAGAAAAATTAGCTGAGTGTCATGGCAGGTGCCTATAGTCCCAGCTACTTGAGAAGGTGAGGCAAGAGAATTCCTCAAGAGGATTGCTTGAACCCAGGAGTTTGAAATTGCTGTGAGCTATGATGCCATGGCAGTCTAGCCTGGGGCAACAGAGTAAGACTCAGTCTCAAAAAAAAAGGCTGTGTGTGGTGCCTCATGCCCGTAATCCTAACACTCTGGGAGGCCGAGGCTGGGGGATTGCCTGAGCTCACAGGTTCAAGACCAGCCTGAGCCAGAGCGAAACCTATCTCTAAAAATAGCTGGGCATTGTGGCTGTAGTCCCAGCTACTTGAGAGGGTAAGTCAAGAGAATCCCTTGAGCCTAAGAGTTTGAGGTTGCTGTGAGCTATAAAGCCACAGCACTCTACTGAGGGCAACAAAATGAGACTCTGTCTCAAAAAAAGATACAAAAAAAAAAAAAGGAAAAAATTATTTCTTATGGCTCGGCTCTTATGCTCAGTGGTTAGGGTGCTGACAATATACATCAGGGCTGTTGGGTTCGAACCCAGCCAGGGCCTGCTAACCAACAAGGACAACTACAATAATAAAATAGCCAGGAATTGTGATGGACACCTATAGTCCCAGCTACTTGGAAGGCTGAGGCAAGAGAACCATTTCAGCCCAAGTGTTTGAGGTTGCTGTGAGCTGTGACACCGTGGCACTCTACCGAGGGTGACACAGTGAGACTCTGTCTCAAAAAGAGAAAAAAATATTTCTTATAATTCTGCAGGCTGGGACATACAAGGGATCACATCCGGTGAGGGCCTTTTTGCTGGTGGGGATTCTCTGCAGAAGTGGTACGGAGCATAACGGCGTAATGGGAGCATAGTGAGCCACCAAACTGGCGTTTACAATAGACCCACTCTCAGAACAGTAAAGCTACTCCTGTGATGACCCATTATTAATCCATTAACCCAGGAATGGGTTAGTCCATTCATGAGGGCAGAGCCTTAGTGACCCAATCACCACCTCTTAATACTGTTACACTGGGGATTAAGTTTCAACATGGATTTCACAGGGAACAAACATCAGACCATAGCAATACAGATTAAACATTTTAAAATTTGAAATCATGTTCTCCTATGCTAGAAGTAACACACACTTTTTATTTTTTGCATAAAATACAGAAAAATGAAGAAAAGTCTAAAGAAGAGAGAGATGATCTGTTAGCCCGTCACTCACGTACAACTGTTGTTTAACAGTTGGTGTGTATCTCCTTCCAGACCTTATTATATGCACATATAAATATACATGCAAATATTTTATCCAAAATAGGATCATACCATATATGTACTATTTTGGAAACAGCTTTTTATTAAACTTGGAAACATGACATTTCTGAAAGACAAATTTACACTGTCAAATAATAAATAAAAACCGATTTGCAAGAATATCCTTGGTAACCCCTCTTTGTTATAAAAAGATGCAAAAGAAGGGTAATTTAGAGAATAAAACACACATTAACTCACACACAAAGCAGAAAGGAAATGTGCTTTTTTCTACCTTGCCTCCCCAAATCTTGTCTTGGTTATCAATTTAATGTGGGAGTTTGGCCTGAGAAAACTGATGGGTGGAGGGTGAAGGCCCTGGACGTGGGGATGAATTGACTGAGCCGTGGGAGTCAGAGGGAAACCCAGGGGGTGATGTGGCCCTTGTCTTCATCTTCGGTCATACCCTCCATCTCTGAGGCAAACTTACTATCATTGGAATCTCCCAAACTCACCGTGCTATTTTGCATTTCCTTGACTATGCAGGAGTTTTTTGTTTGTTTTTTTGAGATAGAGTCTCACTGTATATCGCCCTCAGTAGAGTGATGTGGTGTCACAGCTCACAGCAACTTCAAACTCTTGGGCTTAAGCAATTCTCTTGCCTCAACTTCCCAAGCCAGGTTCGAACCCACCAGGCCTGGTGTATGTGGCCAGCACCCTAACCACGGAGATATGGGTGCCAAGCCTATGTACAGTTTTCTCTTTACTTAAAATGTCCAGTGCCAGCTTGATGCCCATAGCACAGTGATTATAGAGCCAGTCACATACACTGGGGCTGGCAGGTTTGAACCCAGCCTGGGCCAACTAAACAACAATGAGAACAGCAACAAAAAATAGCCGGGCATTGTGGCCGGGTCTGCAGTCCCAGCTACTTGGGAGGCTGAGGTAAGAGAATCACTTAAGCTAGTGGTTCTCAACCTTCCTAATGCTGCAACCCTTTAATACAGTTCCTGTGGGTTATGACCTGCAGGTTGAGAACCACTGACTTAAGCCCAAGAGTTTGAGGTTGCCATGAGCTATGACGCCACAGTACTCTACTGAGGGCAACATAGTGACACTCTATCTCAAAAAAAAAAAAAAGGGTCGGTGCCTGTGGCTCAAGTGGCTAAGACACCAGCCACATACACTTAAGGTGGTGGGTTTGCATCCAGCCCGGGCCCACCAAATAACAATGACAGCTGCAATCAAAAAATAGCCAGATGTTGTGGCAGGCGCCTGTGGTCCTAGCTACTTGTGAGGCTGAGGCAGGAGACTCACTTGAGCCCAGGAGGTTGCTGTGAGCTGTGATGCGACAGCACTCTACCCAGGGTGATAGCTGGAGGCTCTGTCTCAAAAAAAAAAAAGGGTGAGGACAATTTCCCAGAGCTCCATAAAAACTTCTCCCTATGTCTCATTGGCTACGGCCTGGTCATATATACAAAGCTAAATCCACCTCTGTCAAGGGATCTGAGATCACCAAGTTGGCTTAAACTAATCAGGACCTCTCTCCTGGAGCTGTGGATGGAATTAGTCTTTCAAAGCACCAGGATGCTTAAATGAATGGCAGTCATCCTCAGGAGAAAGATGAGTGGGCATGGATATTGGATAGACCACCAACAAGGCCTGCTACAAAGGAGTGTGCCCAAGTGTGGAGGCAGGCTTGAATCTGTAGGTGTATGAACATGAGTATGGAGTGTGCATGTTATGATTACTTCTTGCTGTGTAACAAACCATTCCAGGGCATAGTGGCTTAAATGAAGTTTCATCATTTCCCATGATTCTGTGAGTCAGGAATTTACAGGGTGTGGCTAGAGGGTCAACTGCTCCACATGACTGCTGGGGTGGGGTCACTAGCTACATTAACTAGCAGCAGCTGAGCTGGAAGAGCCAAGTCAGCTTCACTCAGGTGGCTGGCGTGGTCGAGCTCCTCTGCACGGCTCCTCCCTCTCTTTATGTGACTAGATGGAGCTTCCTCACAACATGACAGTCTCAAGATAATCAGTCTTCTTTGGCAGTTCTTTTTTTTGAGACAGAGCCTCAAGCTGTCACCCTGGGTAGAGTGCAGTGGCATCATAGCTCACAGCAACCTCCAACTCCTGGGCTCAAGCGAGTCTCCTGCCTCTGCCTCCCAAGTAGCTGGGACTACAGGCTCCCGCCACAATGCCCGGCTATTTTTTAGTTGCAGCCATTGTTGTTTGGTGGGCCGGGGCTGGATTGGAAACTGCCAGCTCAGGTGTATGTGGCTGGTGCCTTAGCCACTTGAGCCACAGATGCTGAGCCTTCTTTGGCAGTTCTTCCTGGCCTCCAAGGAAGAACTGACAAAAAGCTGTCAGTTCTCGGTGCCTGTAGCTTAGTAGTTACGGAGCTGGCCATATGCACTGAGAGAGTAGGGTTCAAACCTGGCCCTGACCAACAATGACAACTGCAACAACAACAACAACAACAACAAAATTGTTTAAAAAGCTGTCAGGGGTAGTGCCTGTGGCTCAGTGGATAGGGCACCGGCCCCATATAATGAGGGTGGTGGGTTTGAACCTGGCTCCAGCCAGCTAAAACAGCAATGAGAATTCCAACAAAAAATAGCCTGGCGTTGTGGTAGGCACCTGTAGTCCCAGCTACTTGGGAGGATGAGGCAAAAGAATCACTTACACCCAAGAGTTGGAGGTTGCTGAGAGCTGTAATGCCACAGAACTCTACTGAGGGTGTCTTTTTAGTGAGACTCAGTCTCAAAAAAAAAAAGCTGTAGTTCTCTTAAAGCCTGGATTCAAAAATTTCCAAAGGTTACTTCTTTTTTTCTTTTTTTCAATTTGAAAGCAGTCACTGTTTATTAACTGACCAGATTACAAAAACAATCTGGGCAGATACCTTAGTTCATTCTTCTAATAAGCCTATTGATTTGGTCTTCCCTGTTACCGGCATCTCCACCTTCTACAAAGTGGGTTGTCTTTTTCTTCATTCTACCCCTTGGAGACGATAACTTGAAGGGCCACAGGAAGTTATTTGCTTCTTTGAAGCATTTTCCAACAGTATAGATCTCATGAATCTGATCCTCCACACAGATGATGCCATATTTACCAAGAGATCGCACAGTCAAACTGTTATCAGTCAATGCCATTCGTTTCTTATTGATTTTGCCATAACCACGCTTATAGATTAGCTCATTTACTGACTTCAGATTTGGGCACCCCCATGCAATATACAGTTCTACAATCCTCAGCATCTTAATGGAAGCCTTGTTGAGCTTAACAAAAGTTCCACTGAAGATCTGGCAAAGGTGAAGCAGCTGGAACACCTTTCAGACCTTTGGACTCACACATTGATCCCTCTGATCCTGATGACAAACGCCAATTTGGGTTCTGCAGGTACATAGAAGTTGCCAGCTTTTCTTGCCATCCCAGCCATCCGAATCTCAGTTCTGCACATCTGCCTGTATTCTTTATGATAATACTTAGCTTTTTCATAGATAAGTTTCCTCCTTGCCTTTCGAAGCATCTTTTGGGCACACTTCTTTCTCAAACACTTGATCTTCAGCTCTGCGAAATTCTTTCACTTTGTCTTAAGGGTTTCTGGCACAGCGGGAACCTTCTTTTTCTTCTCTTCAACATGCTCCATGGTTCCAGCCGGAAAAGAGGACCCAAAGGTTACTTCTAACACAAATATAGACTATATCTTTCATAGGTGGAGCAACATCCACGCAGCAGGAAGAAATGAGTCAGTAGCAGCCATCTCTGAAAACTGGCCAGTCCTGTGGGTGGGAGAATGTGGGTGCATCGTAGTGTGTGCATTAAAGAGTGTGGGTTTGTGTATGTGGGAGTGTGTATGTAAGTGCACATGTCAGTTTACAGAGACAGGCTTATTTATGTGTGTATCCACACACACGTGTCCACCTGAGCTGGGGGCACACTTGGGGGCAGGAAGCCTTGTGCAGGCAGAGTGGAGAAAGTGGATGGCACCGCCCCACCCTAGCTGCAGCCTTCCGGGATAGATATGTTTATGCTGAAACAGCAGATCCTGGCCAAGGTAATGATCATGTCCTTGACCGGGAGGCCTGGGTCCCAAGCCAACCAGAAGACTCAGCCCTTATTATAACCCCACCATAACTGTAATGCCAGCAGTGGGGAAAGAGAATTCCACAATATTTTTATCCTCTGAGAGACTTCCAAACCTGGGGTTTTCTCCCTGGGGCACCACTGGTCCCCAGTAGCCAGTGGGAAACTTGGCCATTATACCCTGTTTCTCCCAGACCCCCATGCCATCCCCACCCAGGGGCTGTAAACCTCAGGACAGGATTTTAGAGATCGGGACCTGAGCTCAATCAAGGCTGCTAGCAGGGCGAGGCCGCCCACCTTCGCTAGGCTCTGAGCACCCGACTTTTCTTTCACTTTGCACCATGTGACTCCCCATAAAGAAAATCTGATGGGTGGGGAAACAGCAGGAAGAAAGGCCGTGCACTGAGCACATTTGTGTGCCATTTGTGTGTGATTCGGGTGGAATTTCACTCAGTCTCCACAGTGAGCTCTGAAGCAAGGATCCTGTGAGTCTTTTTACAGATGAGGAAATGGATGCTCAGGGAGAGAAAATGACTTTTCCATAGTCTCCCCGCTGAATACCACCTCATTAGCTGAGGCTCCCGTGTGCTTAATTCCAGAGCCCTGTCACCAAATAAAAGGTAACACAGGAGATGTTGAGACACCTGGAGCAGATAAATACCTGCTCATCTGGCCGGGTGTGGTAGCTCACACCTGGATCCTAGCACTGTTGGAAGAGCTCAAGAGTTCCAGACCAGCCCACACAAGAGAAAGACTCTATCCTAACAAAAAATGAAAAAACTAGCTGGCACCGTGGAGCATGTCCTCAGTCCCAGCTACAAGAGAGGCTCAGGCAGGAGGATCTTTTGAACCCAGGAGTCTGAGATTGCTATGAACTGTGACCTAGGTTGCCATGAGTCATGGCACTTTTGCCTGGGCAGCAGAGTGAGACTCTGTCTCAAAGAAAAGAAAAACTGCTCATCCTACAATACATGGCCTTTCTTAGAGAGAAGTATAGTTCAACGTCCATGGAAGGCCCTAGTGTTATGCTGGAATTGCTTTTCACTGCCGATCACAGCATGTCTCAACACTGATGAAAGCCAGTTAGGGGACACTCGCTCTGATGAATGTTAAATTCAAAACCAAATTCTCTATTGTAGCTGATAAGGCCCCAAATGGTCTAGCCACTGTCCATAATGCTAATCTCTTGTCTACCATGTCCAGGAACACATGGGCCTTCTCTATGTTCCTTAAATACACGTGCCCCTGCCTGCCCCAGGCCTTTGTCCCTGCTGGTCTCTCTTCTTGGCCTGCTCTCACCTTATGCATTACTTCCTCTCCTAAGGAAATGTTCATTTCATTCTTATGCATGATGATGGTGTTGTGACCATATTTTTCTTTTTAGAGAGTCCTTATTTTTCAGAGATTTATACTAGGGTATTTACAGATGAAAAAATATGACATCTGGAATGTGCTTTAAAATAACTGGGTGGGGGCCAGACACAGTGGCTCATGCCTGTAATCCTAGCACTCTAAGAGGCCGAGGTGGGTGGATTGCCTGAGTTCACAGGTTTGAGACCAGCCTGAGCCAGAGCAAGACCTGGTCTTTTAAAATAGCCAGGTGTTGTGGCAGGTGCTTGTAGTCCCAGCTACTTGGGAGGCTGAGGCAAGAAAATTGCTTAAGCCCAAGAGTTGGAGGTTGCCGTGAGCTGTGATTGCACTGCACTCTACAAGGGCAATAAAGTGATACTCTATCTCAAAAAAAAAAGTACCAAAAGAGACTACAGAGAAAAACTGCCACTCCCATCTCTACCCCATCCCCTGATTCCCACCTAGAAAAAAAAACTACCATCAGGAGGCGCCTGTGGCTCAAGGAGTAGGGTGCTAGCCCCATATACCAGGGGTGGTGGGTTCAAGCCCAGCCCCCACCAAAACTGCAAAAAAAAAAAAAAAACCTACCCGTTTGTAGCCAGGCATTGTGGCAGGTGCCTGTAGTCCCAGCTACTTGGGAGGCTGAGGCAAGAGAATTGCCTAAGCCCAGGAGTTGGAGGTTGCTGTGAGCGGTGTGACACCACAGCACTCTACCAAGGGGGATAAAGTAAGACTCTGTCTCTTAAAAAAAAAAACAACTACCAGTTTCCTATGTATCCTTCAGAGATACATGATGCATATGCACACAAATATGTATGTGTTTATGTGTGTGTATATATTCCCCCCTTATCACACTTTGATTTTTCAATTTAATATGGCTTGGAGAATGTTTCATGAGGGTACTAAAGAGATCCTAATTCTCTTCTGCAACTGCCTACTATTTCATTCTATGACTCTGCCATAGGGACTTAACCAGTAACCCACTGGAGCAATGTTTAGGTTACTTTCCATCTTTTGTTATCATAAACAAAGCAGTAGTGGGAACTGTTGTATGTTGTTTCAAATATGTAAGATTATATCTGTGGGGCTAAATCCCCTGATTTATTAGAATGGCTGGGTCAAAGAATTTTGCTAGACACCAGCAGAGCTCTGTCCATGGGGGCTGTGATAGTTCATGCTCCCCCAGCAATGTTTGAGGCCCCTTCCCACTTCCACCCCAGACCGGGGTTTACAGGGAGATGAGGTGTGGCAGGCCAGGAGGAAGGGTGCAGCCATCCTGAGAGAAGCCTATGGCAGAAAGACACAGATAAGGCAGCTGGTGACACAGCTGCCTTTGATCAGCTAGTGACACAGAGCTCTCTCCCAAACAAAGACCCAACCCGAGGTGGCACCCTCTGTTGTTCCCTGCAGCCTCCACCCATCACAACAGGAAGAACTGGGACCTGAGAGTTCAGAGATGAGGATTCTGGGCCTAGATCTGCCATCTCTGCCCAACGGCTGGCCCTGGGAGGGCCACTTTCATAAGGGATCCTAACTCCCGGCGCAATGCTAAGCACATTGCACGTGTGATCTCCCATAACTGGAAGAGGCTGAGACCTCTGCAGCCTGAGCTCAGAGAGGTTAAGGAACCTGTCCAAGGTCATCTAGCTAGTAAACAGCAGAGTCAGAATTTGAACCTAGACCTAACACTATGGTTTACTACCTTTAAGCTGGAGCCTCAATTTACCCCTCAGTGAAATAAAGCAGCTAGATCTGCTAAACCTTTTCCATCTCAGGAAGCCCCATGTGCTGTGATAGCCCAGTGAGTAGCACCCCAGAGAGCAACTGGCTGGGGGTGGGCTGAAGACGTGGAACCCCACCCCCAACCCCCACCCCCAACCCCCGCACAAGGAAGCCTGTGAGGAAGACGGAGTCTTGCTCCGCAGTCTTGCCCTGCTTCCTGCAGGAAGGTTTGTCCCTGCTCCATGGGCCTCCCAGGAGGCTTCACGCTCCCAGGCTGGTTTAGGGATTAGGTGGTCAGCTCCCTGGTGGGTAGAGACCCCATGGGGACGTGTCCGTGTCCTTGCTCGTGCCTGACACTGGGGCTTAACACAGGACAGGGAGAAGCCAGGAGGGAGGGAGACTGAGGAACAGCAAGAGATAGAGAAAGG
Organism: Galagoides demidoff; assembly: GCA_963574575.1. Taxonomy (NCBI): domain Eukaryota; kingdom Metazoa; phylum Chordata; class Mammalia; order Primates; family Galagidae; genus Galagoides; species Galagoides demidoff. The sequence goes on from CAUYQV010118863.1 coordinate 17,864, forward strand.
AGAGAGGAAGAGAGGCCTCAGCGGGAAAGACAGCCGAGCCCCGCCCAGCCGCCTCTGGCCGCCAGGGAACTGGGGCGCCGCGACCTGCAGCGCCCTCTGGCGGCCACTCGGCGCGGCACGGCCTGGGAGACTGGGGAGGGGCCGGGGAACCAGGCGGCTGCCCCTCCCCACTGCCATCATCTCTAGGGGATGGAGGACCTGCCACGACTCCGAGAAGGTCCCTTCTCTGAGGAAAGCCAGCTCAGTAAAGTAACAATGAGAGTCTCACAAAGAGACAGCTGAAAGAAAGAAAAGGGTGCTTGAAGCCATAATAACTCTGTTATCGTGGGAGGGAGGAGGCCCTGACAAGCCTGCCTGGTGTCCTCTCCACTGTGACCCAGGACATCCTTTCATTTGCCTCAAATGGCCTCCCTCCTGTTTCACAGGGGCTACCCAGTCATCACCTGCTGCCCACCACCCTTGTCACTATCTTTCTCACCTTTGGGCTGGGTCAGATCCACTGGGCTATTCAGTGCATCATATCCAGCCCCAGCTCCAAGCCAAACACATGGGCCCTGGGGATGCAGAAAAGAGCCCTGCCCCCTGGGAATGGAGCTTCCAGGCCAGGGAACCACACTATAAACAATGAAGGTAAAGCTACATCCAAAGTACGGGAAGAATAGATGACGGGGGGATGTATGAGTATTTGAGGGGCTCATTTTCAGATCCTGTGGGCAGGAGGCTGGTAAAGAAATGTCTGTTTAGACTCCCTAATGCTGAAGACACAGGGCTGACAAGAGCAGGAGGGGGCACTTCAAGCAAAGGTTGAGCTTCAGCTTCTACAAAAGCTTAGCATGTTGAGAAGTAGATAGGACAGTGTGGCTGGAGCCTGGAACAGGAGGCAGTGGTCCCTGAATGCTGGAAGATTGAGGCTGAGGGAGGCATCACAGGGCTTTGGCATGGGGATGGTGTGATCCAGTCTGCATTTCTTCTATGTCATTCCATCTGGTTTGTAGAGAACATCTGATAGGAAGAGGTACCGTGAAGCAGGGAGCTCAGAGAGGGTCAACTTCACGGCTCCAGAAACAAAGAGTTGATGGCTGAGCCAGGCAGGGCAGGAGCAGTTAGAGCCTGATGATTTTTGTGACATGGACTGCTGATAGACGTCTGGGAGGGGACAGGGAGTGTGAAAACCAGACTGGGTACCCCCCACACACCCCTTTCAGCCTGGATTAGGGACCCACTGGGCCATCTCCCTGAGGTTACTAGGAGGAGGTGGCAAAGGACCCCAGAGGTCCCCAGGTCTCAGGGCTATCGAGTCTGTCCAGAAACTAACAGAGGTGTTTTAGCTTCATACAGCTGTCCTCTCTCTCCCTGCATCTGTAATCCCTCTCTCCTGCCATCCCTCTCACTCCTTCTCTTTTCTCTCTCTCTCCCTTCCCTCTCCAGCTCCTTCCCATCCCCCACCTCTCTCTCTCTCTCTCACACACACAGGCAGTTTACTGCAGCCTTATCAGGAGGAAGCCTCTAGCAGAGACAAGCAGTCTCCAGGGACAGAGTCAGAGAAGCTGACTGTGGAGTTTTCTGAGGAGGGGGAGCCAACTTCTCCTCCACCTTCCACATTCCTCCTGGATTCTGCAGCCTCCACATCACCCTCTAGGCCAATGGTTCTCAACCTTCCTAATGCCCAGACCCTTTCATACAGTTCCTGTGGGTCACGACCCACAGGTTGAGAACCACTGCTCTAGGCTTTCTGCAGCATTTCCCTGTGGTTTGCAAGCAGAGGCCACTTTGCTTCCTGTGACATTTAGCAATCTCTGGAGACATTTTCCATTGTCATAATTAGGGAGAGGGCAGGACAAGGGGCCAAAGACCAGGGATACACGGGCCAGCCCCACACCAAGGAATGATTCTGCCCCAAGAGTCAGTAGTGCTAAAGCTGGACCCCCTCCCAGCTCTGCTGTCAGAGCTAGAGGGACTGTCCTGTTCCTCATGGTCCCACTGTCACCACATGGACATTTATCAGGCAGTGTCTATGTGGCCCCACTGTCCTTGCATTATCTCAGTCAGTCTTCTCAGCACACCGTGAGATAGGTAGGATTATCTGCCAAGGTCACAGAGCTGGGATTCAGACTGGCCTCTTCCCAGTGAGGGGGGTCCACAAGGTGTGTCCTTGTTGTTAGCAATGGGACACATTGTCTCAGTGAAGTCTCACTTGGAAGTCCAGTGTGTAAAAGAGATAAGTAGAACCGCCGGGGGGAAGCTCAGCAAGGTGGGGGAGGGTGTCAAACTGCACAGCTCCATCTCCTTCCCCATCCTTCCTGTGGAGCCTGAAAGGCCATCTGTCCACCCTGGCAGAGCCACCGTGGAGGGCTACACAGTTGTGCATTGCCAAACTCTAGGAAATGCCATTTCTATGGGGGTAAGGCAGACCCACCTTAAAGGCAGGGTAGTAAATGGTTTTTGTCTCAACACAAACATGCCTTGCATAGAGGATACTGTACCATGGTCAATGAATAAGGTCTGGGGCAGGAAGGGGACATGGGAGTGGCTCCGAGGGCCCAGCATCAGCCTCCCCTGTCCCAAGATATGGGAAATAGGAAATGGAACTTGACTAGGAGCTATTTTGGTCCTTCCCACTCCTTGCAACTCATCAGTGACTCACAATGAAGCTGTCAAATACACAAGACTTGAGCCTTATATACATACCAGGCCCCGAGAAAAGCCTCCCCTGCCATGCCTCTCTCCGCAGAGGCCGGTCAGGTGTCCCTTTTAGGTACTACTGCCATTCATCTTAACCTAATATTACCTGGATTCACGTTTGGGCAAATGGAGGACTGGAGTTGAAATTTTTACCACTTTCTCAGCCTTGTTGGGAAAGATTTGGGCTAAAACTTGCAGAAGGGGTCAGTCCCTTCTCCAGGTTCCCCCTACCCCCCAGAGTGAAACCATTCCCACCCTTCATCAAATGGCCTGGCATCTCATACAGTTTGACCAGAAAGAGCAGCAGAGACCCTGCAATGGGGGACAGTGGTCACTGTCTGTTCTCTCTGTATGGGATTCTCAGGGACCCAGGAGCCAGGCGTCTTCCAGCCTGGAATAACCCTCCAGCCCCAGGTCCCTCTGCCTTCACCACCCTCTACAGAGTGAGGCTGCTGACACCAGAGCTGACCCCCCCTTTGAGACAGGGTGTGGCCCTGTGGCTCCCATGCGGCTCCCAAGAGTGCATGTGCCCCACAGTGGAGGACAGCATGGAAGCCCTGCTGCCTGTCGGGGAGGGGGGGAGGCACTGGTGTATCTCCTTATGTACCTCTTGAAATGTGAATTTTCATAAATGTTCAATTTAAGAAAAAAATGATAAAAGAGGTGCGGCGCCTGTGGCTCAGTGAGTAGGGCACTGACCCCATATGCCGAGGGTGGTAGGTTTAAACCCAGCCCCGGGCCAAACTGCAACAAAAAAATAGCTGGGCATTGTGGGGTTGGGCGGGGGGCGCACCTGTGGTCCTAGCTACTCAGGAGGCAAGAGAATTGCCTAAGCCCAAGAGCTGGACGTTGCTGTGAGCTGTGACGTCAGGGCACTCTACTGAGGGTGACAAAATGAAACTCTGTCTCTAAAAAAAAATGATAAGAGAGAAAGAATTGCTTTGAAGCTGGGCACCAGCACCAAGGCCACTAGTGAACACAGACTGAGAACAGGCTGTGACCATGCAGAGGGAGCTCTTGTTCTCATCCTTGTCTTGGCCTCAGAAGGGAGATGAAATTCTGTCCTCCCACGAAATCTTCCATCCATCTATCTGTTCATTCAGCAAGAAATACTTCTTGAGCGCCTACTGTGTGCTCAGCACTGAACAGGGTGCCGTGGAACAAACAGACCTAGGGGTGGGTAGGGAGTGGGGAACACGGAGGTACAGACAGGGAAACAGACCAGCAGAAAGGAGCAGGGATCAGCTCTGGGGCTAGCATTTAAGGGGACCACCATGAGGGGCCAGGGAAGGCTCAATGGAAGAAATGGTATGGAAACTGGGGTCAGAAGAATGAATGAAAGCCTAGGAGAGTTGAGGGTGCAGAGGAGAAGGATGTTCCACAAAGGGAGTCCCGGGTGAGAGGGCCAGCTCTAGGACAGAGAGGGCATGGGGATTCCTTATATGGTTCAGGAGATATGTTGGCATTATCTCCCGCTACCTTGAACCTGGACCCTCTTTCAGCAGAAGCCTGGCAGATAGGCTTTGTCTGGTCTTCCCATCTGTGCACATTGTCTCTCCCTAGAGGGACAGTGAGGTCCTCAGCCCCGGACTGGGCCTGTGCCACTGTGGCTGCCCCTCTTTATGGGATAATGTCAGGACATAGTAGGGCCCTACGTCCATTGGATAATTCCAATGCAAGGTCATGGTCTCTGGTAGAGAGGAGAGAGATGGAAGCAGAGTTATTAGCTCATGAAGTTTGTGTTGAGCACTACTGTGTGCTACATATGGGCTCAGCCTGGACTTAGTAGAGAATAAACAAATAAGGTTCTTACTGGAATGGAGCTGGGGGAGGCACAGCGTGTGCAGAAGAACATCAGTGAGGGATGACTGCTGGAAACATGATAAAACAGAGCGTGGGACAGGAGGACTGACGGGGGTGGCTAGGGAAGACCTCTGGGGAGGTGTCCTTGGGGTTGTTACTAACCACGTGAAGATCAGCAGGAAAGTGCCAGGAGTCAGGTGAGGGCAGGGGATGAGTGCTGACAGGGAACATGGCTCCCTGAACAGTTAGAGGAACAGAAAGGAAGCCACTGAGGCTGAACAAAAGGAATGGGGGCACGGGAGGGGACTCACTAGAGAGATGGGCAGGGGATAGACGCAGATGGCGTCCTACAGGCAAGGTAAAGTTTGGGGTTTTATTCCAAATCAACTAGGAAGCCTTTCAAGGTTCTAGGCAGGAGTGTGGTGTGATCTGATTTATACTTTTTTTTTTTTTTTGAAACAGTCTCACTATGTTGCCCTCTGTAGAATGCTATGGAGTCAAAGCTCACAGTAACCTCAAACTCCTGGGCTGGGCTTAAGCGATTCTCTTGCCTCAGCCTCCCAAGTAGCTGAGACTACAGGCACCCACCACAATGCCTGGCTATTATTTTCTTTTTCTTTTCTTTTTATTATATATATATATATATTTTTTTTTTTTTTTGAGATAGACTCTCACTATGTCACCCTTGGAGAGTGCCATGGCGTCACAGCTCACAGCAACCTCAAACTCTTTGGCTTAAGCGATTCTCTGGCCTCAGCCTCCCAAGTAGCTGGGAATATAGGCACCAGCCACAACGCCCAGCTATTTTTTGGTTGCAATTGTTTAGTTGTTGTTTTAGCTAGCCAGGGCACAGTGCTTGCAGCAGCAGCCACATACACCAAAGGTGGCAGGGTCAAACCTGGCCCGGGAAAGTGCCAGGAGTCAGGTGAGGGTAGGGGATGGGTGCCGAGCCTGGCTATTATTTTCATTGCAGTTGTCATTGTTGTTTTAGCTGGCCCGGGCCAGGTTCAAACCCACCAGCCTTGGTGCATGTGACTGACACACTAACCACTGAGCTATGGGCGCTGAGCCCTGATTTATACTTTTGAAAGACCATGGTAGACACCAAAGAAGGCAATGGTTCTCTCTCTTCCCCCAAATGGAGAGACTCTGGATATGTACTTTAAGGATGAATCAAAACAACTTGCCAGTATATTGGACATGGGTTTAGGGAAGGGAGGAGGTCTAGAGGACTCCTAGGATTAGAGCCTGTGCAAGTGGTTACTCTGGAGCTGTTCTCAGTAGCAAGAGCTCAGTTTTGAGGCCAGGCAGGCACACAGTTCACTCCTTAATCCTCCCATGCCTGAGTTTTCTCTTCTGTAAAATGGGAACAAAATGATAGCTGCACATAGAAGGTCTTAATTCTTACCCCTTGAACAAAGGAATTATAGGCAACCAGAAGAATAAAGTGTTCTCTTTAAGGCAATGTAACTAGACTAAACAACTCCATGTCTGTCCAAACAGAGGAAAAGGAGGAGGATGAGTGAGACTGGGGACGTGGCTCAGTATTCAGGAAATGGGGGGTGCAAGGCCCAACAAGACACACTACCCTATCCTCTGAGTCTCCATCTTCTGCTGGGGACACATACCAGCATCAACAAGATGGATATCACTTACTCCACAACTATGCCTGAGGTATGTCAGAGCTATGTGTCTTACAGATGAGGAAATAGATTTCCTCCACCAAAAAGGTGGAGGAACCAGCCTGAAAGTCTGCATGACAAAGTCTGGGCTCTAAACCAGGGCTTGGAAACTGTCTACCTATGACCAAGTCTCTGTTTCACTACAGCTTGAGAGCCTAGCAGTGGTTTTTAAGGTTTTAAATGACTGGAAAAATATCAAAAAAATAAAATTTCTTGACACAGGAGAATCCAAGTGTCAGCTGGCTTAAAGAAAGTTTCACGGGCATCTGTCCGTTCCCACCCATTTACCTCTACAGTGGTAGAGTTGAGTTGCTGCTACAGAGATAGGATGGTCTGAAAAGCCCAAAATATTTATTCTCGCCCTTTAGAGTGCTTCCAGTGTGTGTTCTGGATGTTGTTTTGTTAAAAAAAAAAAAAAGAAAAGGTGGGGGGAAAGGGTGCAGAAGTCTGCTGTAAAGGGCACTGTAAACCCCAGCTGCAGCTGCTCAGCAACACCTCTCTCCAAGAAGACAGAATGGATAAATGCCATCTGAGATAACCCAGGACCGCCACTCCAATGTCCCCCAAAGCTATGGAGAAGGGAAGAGTTTCAAATCCAAAGAATGAAAAAGGGCCAGCGAGGTGGCTCACCCCTGTAATCCTAGCACTCTAGGAGGCCACGGCGGTCTATCACTAAGAGGTCAGGAGTTTAAGACCAGCCAGGGCAAAGGGAGACCTCCTCTCTACTAAAAATAGAAAAATTAGCAGAGGTAGGGGGCTGGAGGGGTGGGTGTAAGTAGCACAAGACTATAGCCCCAGCTACCCAGGCTGAGGTGGAAAGATCCCTTGAAGCCTGGAGTTTGAGGCTGTCGTGAGCTAGGCTGACACTCAAGCCCAATTGCCCTGGGCTATAGAAAGTGTGTCTCAAAAGTTTAAAAAAAAAAAAAAAAGGAAAAAGGAAAGAGAGAGAAAGAAAGAAAGGGAAAAGGCATGACAGGTACCGCTCCAACCCGGAGGAACCTTGGAGAAATCGAGGCCACCTCCCTCTTTTTAGGTGAGACAATCTGAGGCCCAGAGACAGGAGGCAGCATGCCCAAGGACACCCAGCACGTGGCTAACAGCCAGGTGGGAGACAGCGACCAAAGCTGGTTCCCAGGGAGCTCAGGGCTCAAGGGCCCTGTCGGTTATGCCGGGCCTGGAAGGTGCGAGAAGGCTGGGCGCGGCGCGGCGGCGGCCTCTTGGGGCGGCTCAGAGGCTCAGCCTCCCAGCCTGTTCCTCGTGGGGCGCTGCACCCAACTTTGGCTTTGGGTGAAGCCTTCTTCTCCCCTTCCTAGTTCCAGGGAGGGGCATGCGCGCAGCTGGTTGGTTACCTGGGCCCAGGGATTTGCCAAGCTTTTTTGTCCCGCTCCTCCCCTCCCCCCGCCTTTTTTTTTTTTTTTTCAAATTATATAAGACACGCCCAGCTTCCCCGGGCTCTGAAGCAGCTTTTGATCTGGTTTGGTCGGGGAAACTCGAGCTTCTGGCTGATAAGGAATCTGGAGGACCGCCTGCAGAACAGCCCTGAACTGCGATGGCCTCAGCTACCCACCTGGCAGGCTTCCCGCTGGAATCCTCCCCTGCCCGACCCCAGCCTGGTTTTCTCCGGGGTGAACTGGGAGGACAGCCACAGAACAATTCTGAAGAGTCCCTCTCTTGTAGCCTGGAGAAATAATAAAAATAATTGCAAACATTTGTTAAGGGCGTGTCTCAGAACCAGTGCTGGAGAGTAACCGTTAGTGGAAGACCCTTCATTAACATGAGCCCAGGCTTCCCACAGCGTCCAGTCTCCCCCCCAAGCCCACCCCTGTCACTGGACCCTGGTCCCACTAGGTCCTGGCACACTCCCCATCTGAGCCCAGTTTCCCCTTCTCCCAACACCTGTCCATGGGGGCCCTTAGGCGCCCTTGGTCCCTCATCAGAAAACTGCTGGATCTTTTCCTCTTCTCTGGACACCTTTCTGCTCAGAAACTTGCTGGGCAAGTCTCCCCCTTCCCTTCCAGCCCCCTGGAAGGGAGCTGTTTTTAGTTTTCACACATACCCTGTAGTTCAGGATCTGGGAGGTCAGGTCTTGCAACCAGTTTCTCCTCCTTTCTCCTTCCAAGCATATTACTTCCTGTGGATTTAGGACATCAGTCTTTCCTGCCCACAGCCCACGTTCCTCCTCTCTCCTGCCCCCTTCCTGGAGGGGGCCCTCAGTAGTCCACAGTGGCTCTCTGCTGGCACCTTTCCTCCCGTCACCACCACTCCAGCCTCCACCTGGAGGACCCACCCCATAGATTAGCTTTGTGTCTATTACTTTAGCTTAAAATGTTTTCTTGAAAAGCATTTGTTCTTCCACAAAAAAAGGCCTGGTTTTCCTCTTACCTCACTCTCAGGTTCCTCTTCTCAGCATTAAAATGGAATGTGCTTCCCCAGGTGTGGTCCCCATCTTGAGATCTCTCCTCCACTCCTTAGATTCAAAAGTGTAGAAAGCTCCCCAGCTCCACGGAGAGGAAGAGAGAAAACCAGAAAATGTTTGGCCATTCCTTTCCTCCCAAAACAATGTTCCAAAGGCCTACGCTTGCAAAACCAAAGTCCTGCAAAACCTCTAAAAGTACCCTTGGTCATAATGTTTATATTATTCAATATCTAGCAAAGGCTTGACCTCCCAGGTGTGTGTGTGTGGGGGGGGAGTGTTTGTGTCTGTTTGTTTGTCTGTCTCCTGGGTAGGGGTGAGAGTGAAGATGAGAAATGGCATCACCTCCTCCCACTCAATTCTGTCCATAGAACTCTTGCATTACTATATTTCTCCCTTACTTCTCTATCCATCCCTGAATCTCTAAGAGGAAAGGAAATGTTCTTGGTTTTTAGATCAACTCTTTTTTTCTCAAATAGCTCTATCTGCTATAGCTGAAAGAACTGTCGATTTATATATTTATTCAGTTAACCTTCATTAAGCATTACATATGTGGCTGGTCTGATGGTAAGTACTTCATACATTGACTACCATCATATACTGCATAAAGACATTTGGTCGACTTGGTGCCTGTGGCTCAAGTGGCTAAGGCGTGAGCCACATACACCTGAGCTGGTGGGTTCAAATACAGCCCATGCCCACCAAACAACAATGACGGCTGCAAACAACAACCAAAATAGCCAGGCTTGGCTCAGCGCCTGTGGTTCAAGTGGCTAAGGCGCTAGCCACATACCCCTAAGGTGGCAGGTTCGAATCCAGCCCCGGCCTGCCAAAAACAACAATGACAGCTATAACCAAAAAATAGCCGGGAGCTGTGGTGGGCGCCTGTGGTCCCAGCTACTTGGGAGGCGGAGGCAGAAGACTTGCTTGAGCCCAGGAGTTGGAGGTTGCTGTGATCTGTGATGCCACAGCACTCTACCCAGGGGGATAGCTTGAGGCTCTGTCTCAAAAAAAAAAAAAATAGCCAGGCTCTGTGGCAGGTGCCTGTAGTCCCGGCTACTTGGGAGGTGGAGGCAGGAGAATCACTTGAGCCCAGGAGTTGGAGATTGCTGTGAGCTATGATGCTACAGCACTCTACCAAGGGCGACAGCTTGAGGCTCTGTCTCAAAAAAATAAATAAAGACGTTTGGTCACACTGCATATATAATGTGGTTCCATGAGATTATACTATAGCTGAAAAACTCCCATCAAGTACATAATACTTGATAATGATAATAAACACTATTTTAGTGGCTTATGTATTTACCATGCTATGCTTTCTATCACTATTTTAGAGTGTACACCTTCTACATATATATATAAAAAGTTGACTCTGTGCCTGTAGCACAGGGGTTACAGTGCCAGACACATACACCAAAGTTGGTGGGTTTAAACCCGGCCTGGGCCAGCTAACCAACAATGATGACTGCAACAAAAAATAGCCAGGCATTGCAGGGGGCGGGGGAAGGGGCACCTGTGGTCCCAGCTACTTAGGAGGCTGAGGCAAGAGAGTCGTTTAAGCCCAAGAGTTGGAGGTTGCTGTGAGCTGTGACACCGCGGCAGTCTACCATGGTGGACACAGTGAGACTCTGTCTCAAAAAAAAAAAAAACTATAAAACAGCTTTAGGCAGTTCCTTCAGGAGGTCTTCCAGAAGAAGGTGTTGTTTTTGTAAGAGATGACAGCTCTGAGTGTGTGACTGCCCCTGAAGACCTCCCAGTGGGACAAGATGTGGACGTGGAAAACAGTTTTGTTGATGATCCTGACCCTATGCAGGCCTGGGCTACTGTGTATATTCGTGCGATAGTTTTTAACAAAACAGTTTTAAAAGCAAAAGAAAAAAACAATTAGAAAAAAGCTTATTGAATAAGGATATAAAAAGAGAATAATTTTTCACAGCTGTACAATGTGTTTGTGTTTAAACTGTTCCATTATAAAGAGTCAAAAATTTTTAAAAACCCCAAAAGTTTATAAATTATAAAAGCTACAGCAGGGGTCTGGAGAGGTGGCTCACGCTTGTGTAATCCTAGCACTTTGGGAGTTGAGGTGGGTAGATTGCTTGATTCAGGAGTTAGAGACCAGCCTGAGCCACAGCCAGACCTTGTCTCTAAAAATAGCTGGGCCTTGTGACAGGCGCCTTGTAGTCCCAGCTACTTGGGAGGCTGAGGCAAGAGAACCGCTTGAGCCCAAGAGTTTGAGGTTGCTTTGAGTTATGCTGCCATGGCACTCTGCCCAGGGTGACAAAGTGAGACTCTGTCTCCAAAGAGAAAGAAAAGAAAGATACAATAACTTGCTTTTTTTTTTTTTTTGACAGAGTCTCACTTTATTGCGCTTGGTAGAGTGCCATGGAGTCATAGCTCACCGAAACCTCAAACTCTTGGGCTCAAGTGATCCCCTTGCCTCAGCCTCCC
>CAUYQV010118864.1:0-13630 GCA_963574575.1 Galagoides demidoff
TTTTTTTTTTTTTGAGACAGAGCCTCTAGTTATCCCCCTGGGTAGAGTGCCATAGCATCATAGCTCACAGCAACCTCCAACTCCTGGGCTCAATCGAGTCTCCTGCCTCAGCCTCCCAAGTAGCTGGGACTACAGGCGCCCACCACAACTCCCGGCCATTTTTTGGTTACAGCCATCATTGTTGTTTGGCGGGCCCGGGCTGGGGATTTGAACCCGCCACCTTGGGTGTACGTGGCTGGCGCCTTAGCTGATTGAGCCACAGGCGCAGAGCCATGGTCTCCTTCTGATGCCCAGCTAGAATGTAGTGGAGCCACCATACCTCACTGAGCCCTCTCAAACTCCAGGGTTCAAGTGATCCTCCTGGCTCAGCCTCCCAAGTAGCTGGAACTATGGTGTGCGCTACCACACCCAGCTAATTTTTCTATTTTTGGTAGACATGGGGTCTTGCTCTTGCTTAGACTGGTCTTGAACTTCTGGTTTCAAGCAATTCTTGCCTAGGCATCCTAGAGTGCTAGGATTACAGGCACAAGCCATCGTGCCTACCCACATTTTCACATTAATATTACCTAAAATCATTATAGTCCAAAAGTACAATAGCATCTCCTTTATGTAACAGTTCAAAAGAGAATGTTTATTTTACTTTATTTATTTATTTGACATAGAGTTTTACTTTGTCACCCTCGGTAGAGTGCCATGGCATCATAGCTCAATGCAATCGCAAACTCTCAGGCCTAAGCAATTCTCTTGCCTCAGCCCCTCAGCCTCCAAAGTAGCTGGGACTATACCCACCACAATGCCCGGCTTTTTTTTTTTTTTTTAAGAGACTCTGGCTTAGGCTGGTCTCAAACTCTTGAGCTCAGGCAATCTACCTACCTCAGCCTCCCAGAGTGCTAGGATTACAGGAGTGAGCCATAGTGCCTGACCCAGAGAATGTTTAAATGAAATCCAATGTGCTATAATTCTTTGAGCTATGTTCTAGGCTCATGATTCTATCATGGGGATAAGGAGTGGGAGTTTTACCTTATGATTCTGACTAAATAAAATGTGAATGAGGAGATAAACATTTTCTTTCTTTCTTTCATTTATTTTTTGAGACAGAGTCTCACTTTGTCACCCTCATCACTGCAACCTTAAACTCTTGGGCTTAAGTGATCCTCTTGCCTCAGCCCCCCAACTAGCTGGGACTTTGGGTGCCTGCCACAATGCCTAGCTATTTTTTTGTTGTTGTCATTGCTGTTTAGCAGGCCTAGGCCGGTGGTATGAACCCACCAGCCCCAGTGCAGGTAGCTAGTGGGTGGGAACCTGGCCCAGGCCAGCTAAACAGCAATGACAAGTGCAACAACAACAACAAAAAAACTGGGTATTCTGGCAGGCGCCACAGAATAGTGAGATTCTGTCCCAAAGATAAAAGAAAAATAAAAATGTATAAATAAATCATGGGTATAAAGCAAAAAATAAGATATAACATCTTCAGTACTATACTCTAAAAGTCTTCTAGTTTTGCCTCAGGAAGCATTGATAAAATCTATCAGAAAGGGAGATGATGTTCTTTTTGCAATCAGAACATAGAAGGTTTACCATAACCAAAACAGAGTTATGCTCACTTTTCTCAGAAGACTATGAGAATTCTCTGTGTTTAGGTTCCAGAACCAGGACATGAAATTTTCAATTCCCACAGCTTGGAAATAGTTGGCTAGAAATAGCATTATCTCTCATAGTACTTTCTGAACTTCCTTAAAGATAAGAATAATCTGGAACACCTGTTACAAAACAAGATCCTAGGCCAATGCGGACTCAATGTATATTACAAATACCTCAAGTTATTCTTTTCTTCTTCTTTTTTTTTTTTGAGACACAGTCTTATTATGTTCCCTCAGTAGAGTGCTGTGGCATAGATCACAGCAACCTCAAACTCTTGGGTTTAAACGATTATCTTGCCTCAGCCTCCCAAGTAGCTGGGACTAAGGCACCCACCACAACGCCCAATTATTTTTTTGTTGCAGTTTGTCATTGTTGTTTAGGTGACCCGCGCCGGGTTCTAACTTGCAGCCTCTGCGTATGTGGCTGGCACCCTACCCACTAAGCTACGGGCACCGCCTCTCAAGTTATTTTTAACATGTAAGTTTGAAAAACTCAGCTCTTATCATCCCAAAGGGGCTGTCATTCTCTCACAGTACTTAAAAGAACTTTTTAAAAAAAGGTGGTGATTCTGTAGCTAGCAACTGTGGCCATGGTTCTCAAACTTTACCAAGCATCAGATTATTTGCAGAGCTTGCTAAAACAGATGCTGGATACTATTTGAAGTTTTTCATTGCTTCTGATTCAGTAGACCTATAATAGGGCTAGAAACTCTCCATTTCTAGCAAGTTCCCGAGTTATACTAATGCTTCTGTTCTAAGGACTACATTCTGAGAATGGCTGAGATGTAGTAATCTGAATGTGGGTAAGTATTCTTTCTTTTTTTTCTATTGTTGGGGATTCATTGAGGGTACAAGAAACCAGGTCATACTGATTGCCTTGCCCCCAAAAGGTGTGGCACACACCGATTCCACCCTCCTCCCCTCTCTGCTGTCCCCTTCCCCCCACCATGTCATTAATTGTCCTCATATCAAAATTGAGTACATAGGATTCATGCTTCTTAACCCTTATGATGCTTTACTAAGAATAATGTGTTCCCACTTCCATCCAGGTTAATACAAGTCTCCATTTTTTTAATGGCTGAATAGCATGGTATACATATATCACAGCTTGTTAATCAATTCCTGGGTTGGTGGGCATTTAGGCTATTTCTACATTCTGGGGATTGTAAATTGAGCTGCAATAAACAGTCTAGTGCAAGTGTCCTTATGATACAAGGAGTTTTTTCCTTCTGGGTAGGTCTAGATTGATTTCTTTGAGGGTTCTCCATACTTCCTTCCAAAAAGGTTGTGTTAGTTTGCAGTCCCACCAGCAGTGTAAAAGTGTTCCCTTCTCTCCACATCCACGCCAGCATCTGCAGTTTTGAGATTTTGTGATAATGGGTCCTTCTTGCTGGGGTTAGATATATCTCAGGGTGGTTTTGATTTGCATTTCTCTAATAATTAGGGACGATAAGCATTTTTTCATGTTTGTTAGCCATTCACCTGTCTTTTTTAGAGAAGGTTCTATTCATGTCTCTTGCCCATTGATACATGGGATAGTACGCTTTTTTCATGTGGATTAACTTTTTTTTTGAGACAGAGCCTCAAGCTGTCGCCCTGGGTAGAGTGCCATGGTATCACAGCTCACAGCAACCTCCAACTCCTGGAGGTCGCTTAAGCGATTTTCCTGCCTCCGCCTCCCAAGTAGCTGGGACCGCAGGCACCCGCCACAATGCCTGGCTATTTTTTGGTTGCAGCTGTCGTTGTTGTTTGGCCACCGGGGCTGGATTTGAACCCACCAGCTCAGGTGTCTGTGGCTGGCGCCTTAGCCGCTTGAACCACAGGCTCTGAGTCTCATGTGGATTAATTTGATTAATTTCTCTATAGATCCTAGTTATCAAGCTTTTGTCTGATTCAAAATATGCAAATATCCTTTCCCATTGTGTAGGTTGTCTATTTGCTTTGGTTGTTGTCTCCTTAGCTGTACAGAAGCTTTTCAGATTAATTAAGTCCCATTTGTTTATTTTTGTTGTTGTTGCAATTGCCATGGAAGTCTTCTTCATGAAGTCTTTCCACAGGCCAATATCGTCCAGTGTTTTTCCTATACTTTGAGGATTTTTATCATTGCATGCCTTAAATTTAGGTCTTTTATCTATCTTGAATCAATTTTTGTGAGTGGAGAAAGGTGTGGGTCCAGTTTCAGTCTTTTACATGTGGATATTCAGTTCTTCTAGCACCATTTATTGAATGGGGATTCTTTCCCCTAATGTATATTCTTGTTTGGTTATTGAAGATTAGGTGGTTGTAAGATGTTAGTTTCATATCCTGGTTTTCTATTCAATTCTAAATGTCTATGTCTCTGTTTTCGTGCCAGTACCATGCTGTCTTGACCACTATGGCTTTGTAGTACAGCCTAAAATCGGGTATGGTGATGCCCCTGGCTTTTCTTTTATTACCAAGAACTGCCTTAGCTATATGGGTTTTTTTTCTGGTTCCATACAAAACGCAGAATCATTTTTCCAAGTCTTGAAAGTATGATGTTGAAAGTACAATTTTTTTTAATTTTTATTTTTTGTGGAGACAGAGCCTCACTTTATTACTCTCTATAGAGTGCCGTGGCAGCGTCACACAGCTCACAGCAACCTCCAACTCCTGGGCTTAGGCAGTTCTCTTGCCTCAGCCTCCTGAGTAGCTGGTACTACAGGTACCTGCCACAACACCTGGCTATTTTTTTGTTGCAGTTTGGCCGGGGCTAGATTTGAACCCGCCACCCTCGGTATATGGGGCTGGCGCCCTACTCACTGAGCCACAGGCACTGCCCAAGCTCATTTCTTTATGAGAGTGAAGAATATACCTTTCTGTTTAACATGTAGACAACCAAGGTCACAGAGGTAATAAGGTCCCATCAGGGCCTTGGAGGCCTAATGGTGAGAAAATGCAATATTTAAGCAAAAGAATGACATAACCTTCTATTTTAAAAAGTTCTCTCGGCTCGGCGCCTGTGGCTCAATCAGCTAAGGTGCCAGCCACGTACACCTAAGGTGGCGGGTTCGAATCCCCAGCCTGGGCCCGCCAAACAGCAATGATGGCTGCAAGCAAAAAATGGCCAGGTGTTGTGGTGGGCACCTGTGGTCCCAGCTACTTGCCCAGGAGTTGGAGGTTGCTATGAGCTGTGATGCCATGGCACTCTACCCAGGGGGATAGCTTGAGGCTCCGTCTCAAAAAAAAAAAAAAAAAAAAAGTTCTCTCTGGAGAACTAGGTGCAGTGGCTCATTATCTGTAATCCTAGCATGCTGAGAGGCCAAAACAGGTGGATTGCTTGAGCTCAGCAGTTTGAGACCAGTCTGAGCAATAGTGAGACGCCATCTCTACTAAAAATAGAAAAACTAACTGGGTGCTGTGGCAGGCACCTATAGTCCTAGCTACTTGGGAGGCAAGGGCAGGAGGATCTCTTGAGCCAGGAGTGTAAGGTGGCAGTGAACTATGATGACCATCATTGCACTCTAGTAGCCTGGGCAACAGAGTGAGACTCTTTATAAAAAAAAAAAAAAAAAAAAAAAGGACCTCTAGGGGCAGGGGGTGAAGCTGAGACCCAGTTAGGAGCTATTGCGCTAATCCAGGTATGAGGGGATGACTCCAGGGGTTTGACCTGAGCCACTGAGGAATGGCAGTTTCATCATCAGAAGTAAGATGACTGCAGAAGGCAGGGCAGATCAGAACTCCCACAGGGACAGGCTGGCTTTGAGATTCCTTTACACATCACACAGAGCTGTGAAGGAAACTGTTAGAAACTTGAGTCTGGAGCCCAGGGGAAAGCAGTCTGGGTTGGAGATCCAAACAAGGGGCTTTTCAGTACCAATAGCATTTGAAGCCAAGAGACTTAGTGAGAGCCCATAGTGGGTGCCCCTAGATAGAAAAGTGTGTAAAGACTGAGCCCAAGGCTACTGGGGAGAAGAGGAGGAACAAACAAGAGAGTCTGTGAGGGAGGCAGAGTAGGGTGCCCCAGAAGCCAGCAGCTCTTTCGGAGGAAGGAATGTTCAGCGATGTCAGTGCTGCTGGGCAGGTGAAAGGAGGCCTGAGAACCGACCACTGGATTCAGCAGCACAGAGACCCTCTCTGCTTTTGTGAAGAAAAGTTTTGGTGACATCATGAGAACAATGAGGGCAGACTGTAAACTATTCTTTTTGGAGTTTTGCTGCAGAGAAAAGTGGGGTAGGGGAATGCTAGTGGAGAAAAGAAAATAGAAAATACTTTCTTCTTTAAGCTGGAAGAAAGAATAGCACAGTTGCATAATGAAGGAATGATTCATTTTGGGGGGAAACTGACACCACAGGAGAAAAAAAGGAGATTGTAGGTGTGTCTTCAATAGGCCAGAGGGGGACGGGATCCAGGGTGCAAGAGGAAAGACTTGCTCTAGAGCAAGCCTAGGTCAGTGCATTCCCCAGGGCTCAGAGAAAAGAGGCAACTTGGGGTAGGGCAGAGCCAGGGTTCGTACCCAGACATCCAGACATCTGGCTCCAAAGCCCAGCTCTGCACCACCACACAACTGCCTAATGGTGACCCACTGGGCTAGTGAGGGAAAAAGTGGGTCACATACACAGACCTGGCCATAGCCAGGAAAGCCTGGAGAGGGGCTGGGCACTGAGGGAGTAGTGGGGAGACAGGAGTATCCAGCCAGTGCCATCCTTGGGTGGGGCTCCTGAGCACAACGGACTGGACCTGCGTCCCACCCCAACAGTGATGTTTCCCTTCAGGTATATGCTGGGAATGTTCTGTATGAGCACGAGATGTCCCCTGAGCCCTTCTGGGAGGCCCATGATGCCCTAGAGCTCCAGCTATCTTCACCCCCTGCTCCCGATGTGACTGCCACCCTTGCTGTGACCGTGTCTTTTGAGGCTGCCTGTCCCCAGCGCCCCAGCCGCCTATGGAGGAACAAAGGTGAAGAGCTTATTGAGCTGACAAGGTTGTGGGGACAGTGGAAGGGCCCAGAGAGAGGACAGAAAGCCAGGGCCAGCAGCTCCTGGCTTGGATGCCATGGAGGTTATAGAAGGGTGGGGGTGGGGGGCTTTGAGATCAGAGGGCTGACACAGTCCTTATCCTCCTAGGGAACCTAAGCCCCTTCTGGAGTACCTGGGGCCAGGAGTAGGGGGAGCATACTCTTGCCCTGGGGTCCCCCTCTGTGAGCCCATGACTTTTCTTAATGGACTGGATCTTCATAGCCTGTGTCCACTCCCAGGTCTCTGGGTCCCCGAGGGCCAGCGGGCAAAGATCACTGTGGCTGCCCTGGATGCCTCCAACCTCCTGGCCAGCATTCCATCACCCCGGCGCCCAGGACATGATGTACTCTTCCAGGTCACACAATTTCCCACACGGGGTCAGCTGTTGGTATCTGAAGAACCCCTCCACGCTGGGCGGCCCCACTTCCTGCAGTCTGAGCTGGCTGCAGGGCAGCTGGCATACGCCCATGGTGGTGGGGGGACCCAACAGGATGGCTTCCGCTTCCGTGCCCACCTCCAGGGGCCAGCAGGGGCCTCTGTGGCAGGACCCCAAACCTCAGAAGCCTTCACCATCACAGTGCGGGACGTGAATGAGCGACCACCTCAGCCACAGGCTTCTGTCCCACTCCGGCTCATCCGAGGCTCCCGCGCACCTGTCTCCCGGGCCCAGCTGAGTGTGGTAGACCCAGACTCGGCTCCTGGGGAGATTGAGTATCAGGTGCAGAGGGTACCCCACAATGGCTTCCTCAGTCTGGTGGGGGGCAACCCTGGGCCTGTGACCCATTTCACACAAGCCGACGTGGATGCGGGGCGACTGGCCTTCGTGGCTAATGGGAGCAGCGTGGCAGGTGTCTTCCAGCTGAGCATGTCTGATGGGGCCAGTCCACCCCTGCCCATGTCCCTGGCCGTGGACGTCTTACCATCTGCCATTGAGGTGCAGCTACAGGCACCCCTAGAAGTACCCCAAGCTTTAGGGCGCTCCTCACTGAGCCGGCAGCAGCTCCGGGTGGTATCAGACCGAGAGGAGCCAGATGCAGCCTACCGCCTAACCCAGGGGCCCCAGTATGGCCAACTCCTGGTAGGCGGGGAACCTACCTCAGCTTTCAGCCAGCTCCAGATAGACCAGGGCGAGGTGGTCTTTGCTTTCACTAACTTCTCGTCTTCTCACGACCACTTCAGAGTCCTGGCACTGGCCAGGGGTGTCAATGCATCAGCCATAGTAAATGTCACCGTGAGGGCTTTGCTGCATGTATGGACAGGTGGGTCATGGCCCCAGGGTGCCACCCTACGCCTGGACCCTACTGTTCTAGATGCTGGTGAGCTGGCCAACCGCACAGGCAGTGTACCCCATTTCAGGCTCCTAGCAGGACCCCGGCATGGTCGTGTGGTTCGCGTGCCCAGGGCCAGGACAGAGTTTGGGGGCAGCCAGCTTGTGGAGCAGTTCACTCAGCAGGACCTTGAGGATGGAAGGCTGGGGCTGGAGGTGGGCAGGCCAGAGGGTAGGGGCCCTGCAGGAGACAGCCTCACTCTGGAGCTATGGGCACAAGGCGTTCCACCTGCTGTGGCCTCCCTGGACTTTGCTACGGAGCCTTATGATGCAGCACGGTCCTACAGCGTAACCCTGCTCAGTGTCCCTGAGGCTGTTCGGACAGAAGCAGGGAAGGCAGAGAGTAGCACACCCACAGGTGAGCCAGGCCCAGCAGCATCCAGCCCTGTGCCCACTGGGGCCAGGGGAGGCTTCCTGGGCTTCCTCGAGGCCAACATGTTCAGTGTCATCATCCCTGTGTGCCTGGTCCTCCTGCTCCTGGCACTCATCTTGCCCTTGCTCTTCTACCTCCGAAAACGCAACAAGACAGGAAAGCACGACGTCCAGGTCCTGACTGCCAAGCCCCGCAACAGCCTGGCCGGCGATACTGAGACCTTTCGCAAGGTGGACCCGGGCCAGGCCATCCCACTCACAGCTGTGCCTGGCCAGGGGCCCCCATCAGGAGGCCAGCCTGATCCAGAGCTGCTGCAGTTCTGCCGGACACCCAACCCTGCCCTCAAGAATGGCCAGTACTGGGTGTGAGGCCTGGCCTGGGCCCAGATGCTGATTGGGCCAGGGACAGGCGTGCCAACACCCCAGGCCCAATTGCTTTCTTGCGCTGGTATCTCAGTATCCCCAGAGCAAGAGAGACCCGGAGACACCAAGGGTAGAAGTGCTGGAAGATAGTCCCAGGGGCCTCAGATAGGGTGGAGTCTGGAGTTAGAATCTCCCTCAGCTCACTCACAGCCTGGAGAACTGCAGGGGCCAAGGTGGAAGCAGGCTCAAGTTCAGTCCTCCTGCCCTGGAGCTGTTTTGGGCTGTCAAACCAGGGTGACCTCCTATATGGATCAGGACTCTGGGTCCTGGGTCTGTGAACCTGGGTAAGTCACACCTGACACAGCCTTCTAAGAGAGCAAGAAGAAGGTACCCTGGGGAGGGAAGGGACAGAGCAGAGGGATTTCTGGCTTTTCTACCCCCAAAACAGGCTTCCCCTTCTCTCTGCCCCAGGATTGAGAGAAAACTTCTTCCTTGTTTTTTTAGGGAGATGGTATTCCCTGGAGCAGGGAGAACCCCTCCATCCTCTAGAAGGCGTAAGCCAATAGAATAATATATTTGGGGTGAAGCCTGGGGACAGGCTTATTTAAGGGGTATTACAAGGAAACTATTTAAGTGGTGCTGAGCTAGCCAGAACTGATGAGCCCCTAGGGGTAGAGGATGGAGGAGAGACTTCAGCCAGTTCATCCCCAGGGCCTACCTTGATAGGCTGGGGCTTAGCAAGTGTGGGTCAGCCTCCCTGAAGCAAGCTGGGCTGGAGATTGTAGAGGAGCTCAGGCCAGGGGCCACTGTAGTACCTGTGTTCCTGAGGACTTGGTGCGGGCAGTTGGGGACACTTGGCTGTATGGAGCCTGGATAAATGGTGCTTTGGAGGCTCTGGACAGCTGTGTATTCTTTGTGTCTAAGTGTACACTGGGCCCTGTCCACATGGGCCTATACTCCCCTGAGGTAGGCCATTGGCCCAGCCTCAGCCAATACAATAAACAGGGCCAGGCAAATCCCCGAATTTCCATGCCTTGGAGCCTTCAGATCTCCTGCACCCCCACCTGTGTGGGCAGGTGGGCCACTTTTCAGGAGATAGAACTAAAGCCCTTCAGTTTAAAAGAAAAAGGCTAAGTTCTCTACAATGAGCTTCAAGAAAAAAATAAAAATATATGCCCCTGGCCCAAGATTTCTTAACCTGAGTTTTGGCCTCCATAGCCCTGTTCTTTCCCACCCACCTCTCAAGGGCTAAAGCAGCAAAGTGAGGAGCGTGGGCAGACTTGGGGTGCTGAGGCAGAGGGGGAGGGGAACCACCAGAAGTGTCTCCCCTCAGCTTCCTTTTACAAGGAAGACTTCCACTGGTCCTCTCAGTAGGGACCAAGGGTGCTTCTCAAAGGCAGAGGCAGCAGAAAAGGCAGGTGTCCTTGTCCTCAGAGTTCATCATTTGGTTACAGAAAGTTTCTGAAACCTGGGCCCCATGCAATGGCTCACGCCTGTAACCCTAACACGCAGGGAGGCCAAAGCAGGTGGATTGCCTGAGCTCAAGTTTGAGACTAGCCTGAGCAAGAGTGAGACCTTGTCTCTAAAAATAGTCAGGCCTGTGGTGGGCACTTATAGTCCCGGCTACTTGGGAGTCTAAGACAAGAGGATTGCTTGTGCCCAAGAGTTTGAGATTGCTATGACACCATGGTACTCTACCCAGGGCAACAGCTTGAGACTCTGTCTCCAAAAGAAAAAAAAAAAAAAAGCTTCGGAGACTACAAAATCTCTAGAATGCTTTTTTTTTTTTTGGAGACAAAGTCTTACTCTGTCAACCAGGATAAAGAGTTGTCAGAGCTCACTACAACCTCAAACTCCTGACCTTAAGTGATCCTCTCCTCTCAGCCTCCCAAAGCGCTGGGATTATAGGTGTGTGCCTCTACTCGCAGCTAAAAAGGTCTTTCTATGAGTTGCTGAGGAGTCACCACCCTCCAAGCCAGGGGTATCCAACCTTTTTTTTGCTGCTGCACATTGAAAGAATAAGAATTGTCTCAGGCCACACATTAAACACATAAGCACTGATTAGCAGAGCTGATTAGCAAAAAATGTCTGAGCACACTTTTTGTGACATTCAGTATCACAGATAATCAAAAATGGTCTTCACAAAATCAGCATGTAGCCATGGGCCACAGGTTGGATATCCTGCGTCTAGGCCTTGAGAGTGTCACAGGGTTGGGGGACAATGGAGACAGATTTTGGGTCCCAGGATATAAGCACCCCCTAAGAGTAGGTTGAAGTGGCTCGGCGCCTGTGGCTCAATCGGCTAAGGCACCAGCCACGTACACCTAAGGTGGAGGGTTCGAATCCCCAGCCCGGGCCCACCAAACAACAATGATGGCTACAACCAAAAAATGGCCAGGCGTTGTGGAGGGCGCCTGTGGTCCCAGCTACTTGGGAGGCGGAGGCAGGAGACTCGCTTGAGCCCAGGAGTTGGAGGTTGCTATGACCTGTGATGCCATGGCACTCTACCCAGGGGGATAGCTTGAGGCTGCGTCTAAAAAAAAAAAAAAAAAAAACAAAACTGGAACCAGGTTGTAGGTTCCAAACCTGAGCCAAGTACCTTTCTCTCTCTGGGCCTCCTTGTCCCCCATGCCAAGGGAGCAGATTTATCTCTAAGAAACAAGAATTTATAAGGCATAGGCCTTCAGTAGGATTCAAAAAAAGAGAGAGGAGTGAAAGGGTTGCATCCTCTTACCTCTGAGGCCTGGCTCAGGAACTGTAAAGTGATTTATTCTTTGGGCAGATTGATAGAGAATACCAACCCCAAGACTATGAGTGAGGTCACTACTCTCAGGTTCCCTTCAAAGCCTTTGGCTAATCACAAAACATTACTTCTAGCAGTCTTGGTAAACCTGCTCTCTGGAGTTGGACCAAACTACATGGATAGGTTCCTTCGGGCTCTTTTAAAAATTATTATTAGAACTAGGAAAAAAGGGCATTTTCAGAGGTCCTCAGAATTTCCACACACGAGTATTTTAAAGTGCACAGAAAATGACAGCATTTGAGTTAGCAAATGAAAAGACTAAAATGAGGGTAAGAAGGGAAATGTCACTGATCTACCTTGTGGAGAGGGGGATCTGAGAAGGAGCCAAACCACTCACATCTAAATTGGACCTTCATGAATGGAAGGGGATGGCATGCTGTACTCAAGGACAAGCATGAGCAAAAGTGAAGACTGCTCCATTTGGCTGGAGGAGAAAGGTTTGTATGGAGGAGTGGTAAGGAAAATAAGACCTGAAAAGCATGTTGGGACCACATTATTGGATGGTCTTGAATGCCAGATTGGGCACTTTGTTCTTTAGGCAGTGGAATCCCAGTATCCTTAAACCAGGGAGAGACCTAGAATAGGTTATTTCTGGAACGAGATTTACAGGGGTTTGGGAGTGGACAGGACTGGAAAGATGGGGCAAACTGCTTTCAGGCTCTTTCTTTGCATATGAAGAGGGGTCTTTCTGGTGACAGATTTCATCCCCTGGTCTCCAGGTCTGTTTCAGTGCTTATGGTCCTTGAGAGAAAGTATATGGCACTAATGGTTTAGTGAAGAAAATACTAGTACTAGGAATCAAGAGACCTGGCTGCAATAATCCTGAGAAGCTGGAAGCTTCCTTCTTCTGAGCTTTAGTTTCCTCATTAGTAACAGAAGAAGGTGGGCAAGTCAGATTAGATCTGGGCATTTTACTCTCATAGCCAGCCCTAGAGAAGGGTCAGAATTGAGCTTCACGGAGTCTGTAAATCCCTGAAATTATATGCAAAATAGGTTGATAGCTTCCCTTAGATTCTGTAGTTTTACTGGCCCTCTGTAGGAAGTGAGCTTTCTTCCTGGATTTTCCATGAGTCTTAAGATACTCCTCTTTCCACAGCATTGATCACACTCTTTACTAACCACTTCTTTAACTTCCTGTGAGATCAGGACCTGTAAAATTCATAGAGAACTCCCTCCCCTCTGACCAAGGTATTAATTTATTTCTGTGGGAATCTAACCCAAACAACTCCTATTAGGCCCTACCTCCAACATGGAGCACCAAATTTCAGCATGAGATCTGGAGCAGATAGACATCCAAACTATAGCGTTAAGCAATTAACTTCTACAAAGCAGGGTATGATACATGCGTATCCAGCAAATGTGAGTCAGCATCTTTTGTATGTCTCTGGCCTCATGCTAGTTGTGGGAATCAGTAAATAGGGCTTTTATCCTCATTGAAGACAGTGGTCTAGGAGTTATAAGATGATGACTTCTGTAGGAAAGTTGTGCTTTCAGGGAATACAAAGGAGGGGGTGATTCATGCCTTGGTAAAAAGGATCAGGAAGGAGTTTAAATTGAAGAGAGACTCCCTCGAGAAGGTGTATTCTTAATGAGTATTTGAGAACATTGTTCTGGAAGTCTCTGACCAGTGTGCTTGATATACCCTTATATCCTGAAGAATTAAAGACAAGGCTCGGCACAGTGGTTGCGGCGCCAGCCACATACACCGAGGCTGGCAGGTTCGAACCCAGCCTGGGCCAGCTAAACAATGACAACTGCAACAGCAAAAAAAGCCAGGCATTGTGTTGGGTGCCTGTAGTCCCAGCTACTTGGGAGACTGAGGCAAGAGAATCTCTTAAGCCCAAGAGTTTGAGGTCACCGTGAGCTGTGACGTCATGGCACTCTACTGAGGGTGACACAGTGAGACTCTGTCTAAAAAAAAAAAAAAAAAATTAAAGATGGATGTTTAAGCAACGCACATACTTGTTTGTGTATCAAAACTACTCTTCATAGAGTTTGGGTTTTTTTTGAGACAGAGCCTCAAGCTGTCCCCTGGGTAGAGTGCCATGGCATCACAGCTCACAGCATCCTCCAACTCCTGGGCTCAGGTGAGTCTCCTGCCTCAGCCTCCCAAGTAGCTGGGACCACAGGCACCCGCCACAATGCCTGG
>CAUYQV010118866.1:0-15624 GCA_963574575.1 Galagoides demidoff
CATCACAGCTCATAGCAACCTCCAACTCCTGGGCTCAAGCGAGTCTCCTGCCTCTGCCTCCCAAGTAGCTGGGACCACAGGTGCCCGCCACAATGCCCGGTCATTTTTTGGTTGCAGCCATCATTGTTGTTTGGCGGGCCCAGGCTGGGGATTCGAACCCGCCACCTTAGGTGTACGTGGCTGGCGCCTTAGCCGATTGAGCCACAGGCGCCGAGCCAGTTAAGATTATTTTAGAATAACTTTCTAATCTGGCTTCTTCCAGTTATACATGTTTACTCCCTAAACTCTTCTCTTGACTCTATCGCTTTGTGTTCTAAAGGGCAACCTGATAGTGCTTAGCTACAAACCCAGGTTTACCAGCAGTACTGAGCTCAAATCAGCAAACCCTGGGGGACTCCACTTGGTGTCCCGACCTTAAGTCCCTCAAGCAATTGGAGAAGACGGATTCCTAATCAAAAGTACGATCCACACCAAAGTGACATAAATGCTCTATAAATGTGTAACCAAGATGTGGGACTCAAGGGGACTTTTCTGAGCTGGGAGAGGTGCACAGAGCCTCCCCAGACCAATGACATTGGAGAATGAGAAGGTTTCCCCAGGTGGAGAATGGGACAACAAACTGTTGTAAAGGCAATGGGAAAATAATGCATTGGGCTATTAATGGCCATGTCATTTGGAAAAATAGATTTGTGTCTGAGAGCCAGGTAGAAGGAGGGATATACATGTTTTGAAGAAGAAATATGGGAGTCTTAGCACTTACTGTACCTTTGTGCAAAGAAGGACAAGAAATTTCTTGCTCTGAGTAGACACAGGCTCAGCCCAGGGCCTGGGCTGACTTAGTGATTGGAGGATGTGTTGGGTGATAGTTTCCACTTGCTCCATCAGCTGGGCACACGCCTGCAGTGCACAACCTGAACAACTATCCCTACAGCAATGCTATGAGGTAAGGATGCAGAGGCTCAAAGAAGGTCAATAATTGCTCACAGTCCCTTAGCTTCTTTTGAGCAGGGACATGCTTCCAGAGTGAAGACTCTCAAACAAGAAAATTTGGACATTATTCCGTGGTCTATGGAAACCATTGCCAGTTACTGAGGAAGAAACTAAATTGAGAGCACTGAGACTAGGGCAAGCACAGAGAATAATTAGGAAGCTGCTGTAACGGTCCTGATGAGAGACAAGAAGACCTGAACTGGGGCAGTGGCAGGGAGTAGTGAAAGAAGTAAACAGATGTGATCGTGATGGGTGTTGCGTAAGTAGCATGAGTGAATTTGCAGGTGGGGTGAAATGAGGAGGGGTAACAAGAAGGGGCCCCTTGATATGGGTCTTGAAGCATGAGAAATTTCTGATAGTTGGAGTTGTGGGAATCCATGGAAGTTCCTTGAAAGAGCAAGAAAGACAGATCATTAGAGAATGCCTGCATTTCAGGGGAATCAGTAAATGAACCCCAAATAGCAATCGGAGTGATGAGAAAACCCAGAGGAATATGGGGTATCTTGGAGGCCAAGTAGAGTGTCAAATGCTAAACGGTACCAGTGGAGAGAAGATGAGAACTGAGAAGATTCTATTTGCAAGGTGATGGCAAAGTTTTCATTACGGGTCAAGTAGCAATTCAGTACCACCACCTCGGTGGTGGCATGCGGTGGGGGTGGCGAAGGTTGGTGTAGAGCTCTTTTTATGAAATTGGTCAGGAACAGGAAGGAGAGAGGGAGGTCAGCAATTTCACTGGAAAATGAAGACTAGGGAAAGCTTTAGTCATGGTGGAGGTGTCTAGAATATCCTTAGAGAGTGGTGAGGAAGCTGACAGAGACAGTTGTTAGAAGAGAGGCAGAGTCCTTCAAGAGGTAAGATTGTATTGGGAGCTGGGAAGATTGAGATCAACCTTAGCACACAGTGGAGGTGATAAGCACAGGAAATGAGGCACATTTTTCTCAGTGGGGCAGAGGGAGGAGAGAGAGAAGATGGGTGAAGATTCTGACAAATACTGGGCTGGGAAAGGGAGATGGCAAAGGTGTACCAGGCAATGTCCCATCTCAGTGGCTGGGAGATAAGACCAGTGGTACATAATGAGGCCCTTGATAAATTTTCAAATTTGAGCCAAACAGAAAATCTGAAAAGAAGCCATTGGAATGGAAATGAAATAAGTTTTGGGTAAGTAAAAGGGCTGAACAGCAGTCTGCCAGGCACTGATTGTAGTTGGATAACCTGGGTTTGTTGGGTTTGGGGAGAAAAATTATGTTGATTTTTGTTTACCATTCTATTTCCTTGACATAACACAATGTATAGCTAGAACAAATGCTCTGCAGACATTTATTAGTGGATGTGTTCTGTAGTTGTGCCAGTTGGTAAGATTGGGTAAAATCTACCAAGATTTATTTAGCAGCCAATGGAGCAAACAAAATTAGAGAAACGGAAGACGAATGACCAAAGGGGAGCCCCACCCTGAGCCACCACTAAATGCAAGGTTCCTGTGCTGTTGAGGCTGGTTAACTTCCCTCTTGTCACTTTCAAAAACTGAAAGAGGGAGACACTCTGGTTTCAGTCATTTCCTACTTGAGCCTTTTTGTCAGTTTCCTCTTCTCAAACCTGTCCACCAAGCTTGGCATAATCCATCACATGCACAGACAATTCTCATTGCTCCATGCATGGAGGTGTGTGACCATACAGGTTACTCTGGGCTGGGATGGACCAGAGTCAGGAGTCCTCCGCTTAGCTCAGCCGAAGTGGGAAGCCCCAGTGCTGGGGTCACTCTTCATTAGGGGCCACAGCTCTTCCTTCCTCTTGACTCTCCTCTTTGCAATAGGATTTTCCCTTTGAGTTTTTAGTTCGCCTTTAAGTTTCATCTTACAGTTCCATACCAGTCTATTAGCTTTGGCCTCCTCAGTAGTCCCTGCACCTGCATCCCCATTTTTCTTCTGGTCTTTGAAGGCTGAAGACCTTTTCTGGTCTGAGATTTGTGTCTTATTCTCTTAGCATCTGGTGGCACATCTGTCCCAGGAATCTGCAACCTCACCTATATTCCTGATCTTCCCTTGAGCTGAAAATTCAGGAATCTCATTTCCAGTGAAGGGTATTCTCACTCTTGCTCAGTTTCCCTGTGCTGGGCCCTACATGTCCAAGAGCACTTTGGGGTATGATCCTCCTGACTGAGTTTCCTGGAGGCCCCAGTGACATTCTTCTGGGGTGTGGGTCTCTCACCCTATCTCTGGATGAGATCAGGATGGCTTTCTCTCCACCTGTCTCAGAAGTCACCCTGCAACTCCTCAATCCTCTCCTCTTAGGCTTATCTGAGCTCCTCTTAGGCTGTCCACTTACTTGGCCCATCCTAGAGGCTGTGTTTTAAAATTCATGGTGTATCTTAGAATGAAAAAAAAAAAAAGGCCAAATTTGTCTGCAAAGCAATACTTGCATGTAAATTATGGTATGCACAAGTGACAATGTCAAACAGGAAGAAATACAGGAGGGTTTCTTCATATTTGAAGTCAGAGTGTCTTGCAATTTTAATAAGGAAGCTGATGACTTTTCTTCTAGGTGATGGAAGCTCATTTTGGGGGCCTTATTGCCTTCTCGGTGAGTTTGTCCATCTCCCAGTGCTGTAAAGCAGCAGGCTGGAGAGAAATGATCCAGGCAGTTGGTGAAGACATCACGTCTCTGTGGTATTGCTGGCTACTTGTGTAACTTGGTTAAAATAAGGTAAGTTGGGTCAAGAAAACCAGGGACGTGCAGGACAGTTGGATGGCTGTACTAGTGAAAACTCAACACTATGAAAGGTCATCCATTATCCTGTCCTTATGGTGGGCTTAAAAGCTACATCACTCACTATGGTGCATAAATCTTGACCTCAATAAGCATAAATGAGACTCGGGAGGGGCTGATGCCAGCCAGGAGAGGTCATTTTGTGACCTCTTTCCTTCCTTTCTAGTGGCACAGAGACCCCTGTCTGTGTTAGTCTTCTCAGGCTTTCATAACAAAATACCACCTTCTTTGTAGCATAAATAACAGAGATTTATTTGCTCACAGTTCTGGAGGTTGGAAGTCCAAGATCAGGGTGTGGGCAGGGTTGGTTTCGCCTGAGGCCTCTCTCCTTGGCTTGCAGACGGCCGCCTTCTTGCTGTGTCCTCACATGGCCTTTTCTCTGTGCCTTCCATCTGCAGTGTTCTCCCTCTTGTAAGGACACCAGTCCTGTTGGGTTAGGACTCATCCATATTACCTCATTTGACCATACTTCCAAACACAGTCCCATTCTGAGGTACCCTGGGGGTTAGGATTTTGGCATACAACTTTCTGGATGGTGTGGTTCAGGTGGTACACTGTCCAGAGTGAAATCAAGAATGTGGGGTCATACCCGAGTGGTGCAGTGGTAGAGCACTGGGCCCCCAGCCCATAGTTTGGGGCATTGACACCACCATGTGCTGCGGTTCTGCTTTCCATTGAGGACATTCCTGTAAGTGCAATGAGCTGGTCACTAAAAGACAAGTCCTGTATGATTCCACTTATATGAGGAATAGTCAATTCAGGAACAAGGAGTAGAGTGAGGGCTGCCAGGGACTGCAGGCGGGGGATGAGGAGTTACTTTCTAATGGGGACGAGGTTCAGTTTAGAAAGATTAAAAAGTTCTGGCAATGGGTGGAGGTGATGGTTGCACAATAATATGAAAGTACTTAAGGCAACAGAACCTTTTGCTTAAAAAATGGTTAAAAGGGCCAGGTTTATATGATATGTATTTTACCACAATAATGAAAACATAAGGTGTGTGCTGTGCAGTCAGCCTGAAAACACACTCACCCCCTTATTGTCCTTTATTAAGGCTCAGGCTTTTGATCTGCAAAATGGGGATCATGTTTCCTACTTGGGGACTAAAGGAAATATGATTAGCATTAAGCCAGTGATTGCTAATAACAGGAATGAGGCAAGAAGAGGAAATGCAGAGATCGGGTGGACGGTGCACTTACTTTCGAGCGATTGCATTCTCCATGGCATCAAAGCACAGCAGAAGCTCACCAGGCTCAGATGGCTGAGGTCAGCCTCTGCACCACCTTGTGAGGGCCTCTAGGGCTGGCAGGCTCAGGTGAGGCTTCAAGGAAGGTAATTCAACTTTCTCACAAGAGGGTGTTAGCTTATCTTGCATCCAGCAAAATCAAGCAGATGCAGGAAGTTTTGTTGATGGAAAAACCCAAACTCTAAAATAATTTAAAGAGGTCTATTCTGAGCCAAATACCACATACACATGATGTTGGTCTGGGGAACAAGCTCTCAAGAGATCTTGAGAAATTGCACCTAAGCCAGGGCTACCAGATTGCAGTTTGGTTTTATACATTCATGGAGACAGGAGTTATAGGTAAAATAATAAATCAATACTTGAAAGGTATTCATTGGTTTGGACTGAAAGGGCAAGGACATTGAGAAGCAGGAGCTTGCATGTCATAAGTGGGTTTTAGGGATTCTTTAGGTGCCAGTTGATTGGAAGAGTCAAACTTTGTCAAAAGATCTGCAGTCCGTGGAAGAGAACCCTTTGAGTTAAGATAAGGGTTGGCCAGGATGCTTCAGTTAAGATAAGGAGGTCTTCTGTCTCTCATGTGATGCTACACTGGAACTAGGCTGGGAAATAAACCCACATTATATTGGGTTAACCAAACCCATTCAGTGAGAAGTTATCCTTTAGAGGTGTGACTTAACCGTCCTCTGTGGAAGTAATTTGGGCAAAAGAAAAGTGTCAAAATTCAGTCTGCATTGTGCTGTGGTCACAGGAGACACTGTCAGCTGCAGCCTTATTCTGCTCTGCCCTCAGCAACTGCTCATTTATCATCTGCTGTGCTCAGCCTGTTCTGCTTGGCCCCCAGGATGCAAAGAATTTGGCCTCATGCTGAGACACATTGTGCTCCCAGCACAAGTAGGCTTTGCCACCCCCAGATCTAGGCTGATGAGAGCTCCAAAGTCCTGAATCTCCTATCTCCTCTCCACCTTCTCCCTCCTCATGGAGGGCCTCCTCCTGAACCCTGAGCTGCTTCACCTCACCCTGGTCTGGCTATGGCCTGTTCCTGCCACCCCACTCACTGACCCAGAGTCTGGACACAGTTCACTCCATAAGGGATTTATGGGGATGTAAAACAATGCACTTGCTCTTAATATGAATAAAACACAGAACTTCCTCTTAGTGCTAGAAGAGTGGTTCTCAAATGCTGGAGCAGAGTGGAATTAGAATTAAGCTTCTGTGGATTTTTTTCATCCTTCCAATATTCAGGGAGTTTGGTAGATTTTGAGAAAACCAGAGGAAACTGCAGGTAGGAGGGGGCGAACTGGACCACTGGGTTAGGCTCCTTCTGAGATCAAAGTATTGCCATAGGGGTTCTTCTTGACTGTGGGCAACACCCTTGAATGCCAGCTGCCCCTCCAGGGATCCAGGCATGCCTCCTGAGAAGCCCAGGTGAGCCCTGACCCCTGCTCAGTGGTCAGGCCTCCTGATCAGCCCTACCCAAGGCCCAGCTCAGTCTTGCAGTGTCACAGCTCTGGTGAGCATCATGCCCATCCCGGCCTCACATCTCCATTCAGGAGTATGCTGTGCCCACCCTTTAGCTACAGACCGAGACTAGTCCATCCAGGGGAGCCTCCTGTTACCCCCCAAACCTCCTCACCTACCATCTCCCACCTATCACCTCCATAGGAGAGCCCATTTCCCACCCTCTGCCTCCCCCTACCCTCAGGGCCTCACCACCATGGCCTAAGCTCAGGATCCCTTTGTCCCTGCTGAGTCAGTCCCTGCTATTCCACTCAAGCCCGTCACTCACTCTTCATCACCCGCCCACCATGTTACCTTGCCCTCAAACTCTCCATTAGACTTGGAAATATCCAGTTCCATTTTTACCGCTTACCCCTCCCTCATTCTACCTCCCTGGTTTCTCAGGAGCTCACCCTCCATCTTTGGCTAAATCTGGTCCTAAACTCCTTTGTGAACAGTCTGGATGTTTTTGCTCAGTCTTCCCACCATACGGGACCCTGCTGCCCTCTCAAGGTGGGCTTTCCTCCACAGCCCTTCCACATGGTGTGGGAAGTATAGCTGGCACATGACTGGCTTCTTCTGGCCACAGTCTGATTTTCTGGCACCATCCAGTGGCACCTACCCCATATTTCCCTGCTACTTCCCTTACCACCAAATCCCATATGGCTCCTTTCCCTCCTCCTCTGGCAAAGGCATAGGCTCCTGGGTTACAGCCACTCCACCTGGCACAGGTCTTGCTTGTTGATGTCAGGAGCCACACAGATCAGTCCCTTGGGTGACTTGTAGGCTCTCCTGTCCTCATTCCCTCCTGACCTCTCCCCCAGTCTGGCCTCAGCCATTCCCAGGATCTCTGAACTATACCCGGGACTGCTACCCTGTCTATCATCTCAGTTTTGAGTCTTGCTCTCCCTTCTCTGCCTGGTCTTTTCCCAGATCTTTCCTCTGGAATCTTGACTCCAACAAAGTAAAATCCCTTAACCTGCACTTTTCTGGGCAACTTCCTCATTGCTAATAGGCTCTTTTATTTCTAAGGTCTTCAGCGAGAACATTCTTGACTTGACTGAGACTTGATTCTCCCCTGAGGTTACTGTGTCCTCCTTGGGGCCTCCTGCTGCTCCCTCATTTCATGCCTCTGAGGCATGGATATGATTTCTCTGAAATCAAATTAAAATAAAAGGTTTATACTTTATTTCACTTAGTTCTAGAAAATCTGTCTTTTAAGAGTGGTGAGCCATACCCCCAAATGCTAGGATTTTATATGAGGACTCCTGTCACACACGGATGCTCAGATTTTCATCTGCCAATTTTCCAACATGTTGTTTTCTTCACATATCTCTTTATTGGGAGATTCATGGATTGGGTCATACTCCTTAAATAATTTCAACATTCAGTTGTGTTATTTTATTCTCTTAACAAAAGTATGAATAATTCACCAGGGCCAAGTGGGCTTATCCCAGAGATGCAAGGATAGCTCAACATATGCAAATCTATAAATGTAATTCACCACGTAAATAAATGCAAAAAGACCATATGATCTATTCCATAGATGCAGAAAAAGCACTTGACAAAATTCATTACCCTTTCATGATAAAAGTGCTTAACAAAACCAGTGTAGATAGGACATTCCTCAAAATTATAAAGGCAATGTATGACAAACCTACAGCCAATATCATATTGAATGGGGAGAAATTGAAAGCATTCCCGTTTAGAGCTGGAACCAGACAAGGCTGACCACTTTCATGACTTTTACTCAACATAGTATGAAAGTTCTCACCAGAGCAATTAGGCAAGAAAAGGAAATCAAGGGGATACAAATAAGGAAAGAAGAGATCAAACTATCACTCTTTGTTGATGACATGATCGTATATCTAGAAAACCCCAAAGAATCGATTAAGAAACTCTCAGAATTGATGAATAAATTTAGCAAAGTCTCAGGTTACAAAATCAGTGTTCACAAATTTGTAGCTTTCATATATGCCAACAACAGTCAAGCTGAGAATTAAATCAAAGATGCAATACCTTTTGCAGTAGCAACAAAGAAAATAAATCTAGAAATATACTTAACAGAGGAAGTGAGAGATCTCCATAGGGAGGATTATGAAATACTCAAGAAAGAAATTGCAGAGGATGTAAACAGATGCAAAAATATACCGTGCTTATGGATTGGCAGAATCCATTATGTTAAAATTGGGTGGCACCTATGGCTCAAAGGGGTAGGGCGCTGGCCCCATATGCCAGAGGTGGCAGGTTCAAACCCAGCCCCGGCCAAAAACTGCAAAAAAGGAAAACAAACAAACAAACAAACAAAAATAAAATGACTATACTACCCAAAGTGATTTATAGATTCGATGCAATTCCCATTAAAATACCAATACCATTTTGTGCATATATATAAAAAATAGTTCAATGCTTTATATGAAACCAGAAAAGACCCCGAATACCTGAATAGCCAATGCAATCTTATGCCATAGGTACAAAGTGGGAGACTTCACTTTACCATACTTCAAGATATACTACAAAGCTATAGTAAGCAAAACAGCATTGTACTGGCACAAAAATGGAGACTTAGACCTATGGATCAGAATAGAGAACCCAGAGAAGAAATCATCCTCATATTCCAAGCTGATTCTTAACAAAAAGGACAGAAACATACATGGGGGAAAAGAATCCCTGTTCGGTAAATAGTGTTGGGAAAATTGAGCAGCCAGACATAAAAGACTGAAACAGGATCTGCACCTCTCACTACTCACAAAAATTAACTCACAGTGGAGAAAAGGCTTAAACTTAAGGCAGGAAACTATAAGAATCCTAGAGGGAAAAGTTGGAAAAAGTCTTATAAATATTGGCCTAGGCAAAGCATTTATAAAGACCCCAAATGCAATCATAGAAACAACGACAAAAAAATAAATGGGACCTGATCAAATTAAAAAGCTTCAGAACAGCCAAGGACACAATTAAAAGAGCAAATAGACAACCCACTGAATGGGAGAAAATATTTGTATGCTGCACATCTGATAAATGGATGATAACCAGAATCTGCAAAGAACTCAAACATATCAGCAGGAAACAACCAAACAACTTAATTAAATAGTGGGCAAAAGACATGAACAGAAGCTTTTCAAATGAAAATGTACTACTGGACTACAAACTTATGAAAAAATTCCCAATGTTTCTAAACTTTAGGAAAACACAATTCAAAACCATAATGAGATATCACCTAACTCCAATGAGAATGGCTCATATGTATTAAAAAGTCTAAAAACACAGATGCTGGTGTGGATGAGGAGAGAAAGGAGTTCTTATACATTGTTGGTGGGACTACAAACTAGTTTAACTTCTATGAAAAATTATATGGAGATACTGCAAAGAGCTTAAAGTGGACTGACTACTTGATCCAGCAGTCCTACTGCTGAGTATATACTATCACAGACCAACCATGGCTCACAGCAGGTTTACTTCCTAGTGACCTGGTGGTGTGAGGAGACTGGAGAAATTATTAGTAGGAATTATAGAATATTAGTATAGAGAAATAATAGACACAGACAAAGAGATAGTTTTAAGAGCAGTGGGGCTTGGGAGGCGGCACACACTTCTTCATGAGGCTCCCAGTATGCTGTCCTGACTATCAGGCTAGCTCTGTATTTATTTTATACATCAGTGTTACAGTCATAAATCTCATGAAAGTAAGATAAACAATCCTGCCAAGGTTCTTGGTGCATTTGCATTCCTATCAACTAGACTAACTCTACAGCGGATTACGTTAATTGCAAGGATTTACATGTTACTCTTTACTGTTTCAAAGTATTATGGTCTTAATGTAAACAAAGTCTTGATAAGGAAGCCAATCAGAGGCCAACTCAAGGACCAAATCCTAGCTGACACAGTCACACACCACAGTTGTGATGTTTTAATACTCTGACAGCCTTGTGTCCAAACAGACTCCTCTGGCCCAATCAAGGTGACAGAAGAAAAGCGATCTTTCTTCTCCTCATCTGGTCCTGAGCAAGTCTTCCTGAGTTGGACAAAGCTTAAAGAATCACATTCTTAACTCCTAAAAACCACTCCCTCAGAGCACACAGCCTTACCCTGGCAGAAAGTAGCTTCAAAGTCTCCGGCCAGCTGTTGTACTGCAGCTACCAAGGGGGGGTGGGGGTGGGATATGTAACAAACCAGGCTGCAAAAATGTTAAAGTGACAGGATCTCACACTTTGTGCTCAGAGCCAGGAAAATCAGCCCTAATCGAAAACCTCATAACTGTCTGTCTTTGTC
Source organism: Galagoides demidoff (assembly GCA_963574575.1). NCBI lineage: Eukaryota > Metazoa > Chordata > Mammalia > Primates > Galagidae > Galagoides > Galagoides demidoff. The sequence goes on from CAUYQV010118866.1 coordinate 10,763, forward strand.
TAGACTTTGTTATCTTTCCTAACAATATTTCTAATGTACTAACAATTAATAATTGAGTATGAGTTTCAAACTTACAAAATCATTATTACAGGCAATGCAAACATCCCTTAAGTCTTTCCACATGCACCCTTCAATATACCCAAAGGAAAAAAGGTCATTTTATGAAAAGGACACCTATACTTGGATGTTTATAGCAGCACAATTCATAATCTCAAAGAAGTGGAAACCATCCAAGTGCCCGACAATACATGAGTAAATTAATAAGGTGTAGTATGTGTACATACTATAGAGTACTACACAGCCATAAAGGAAAATGGCAATCTAGACCATTCTTCTAAGTCAACCATCATAGAGATGGAGAGACAAACATAAGTACTCAATACCAGGCTGGAACTGATTGATTAATATTTAAGGGCACATGTGGAAGTGAATCTCAATGAAAATCAAGCTGGGAGGAGGATGGGGTGGAGGGCTGGGTCAATTCACACCTATTGGATATGGTGCACACTGTCTGGGTTGGGGACACACTTATAACCTTGACTCAATTTGTGCAGAAAACCAAGTATGTATGTAAACAAAACACATACACCATGTCATATTCTGAAATTTATAAAAAAGAAGAAAAAAGAGAAAAAATATATCAACTGAAACAAAAAAAAAAGTATTATTTAACTGATTTTAAATGTCGTTATACTGGAAGAACTATTTATAAATTAATTTGTTTAACTTTTTTACATTTCTTATAGTAATTCATCTGTAAGATTCTCTTTGTTTTATGCTTCATTCTAAATATGTATAATCCCTTACAATATTGTGTCAATATATTATTATTTTAAAGTGTTCTGTGTTCAACAAGGTTCAGAAAATGCTAACCTAGAGACTCTGAGGACCTCTGTTAATTTCCAGACACATACTACTGACTTTTTGCTTCTAAAGGCCTTTCTTGTTCAGGGCAGTGAGAGGCACCCTTCTCTTCACCCCAAACGTTCTCTGAGAGATCAGCTCTTAATCAGGCAGATTAATAAGAGATAAAGATTTATTTACTGTGTGCATGGAGAGAATCACAGAGTAATCAACCAAATCCTCATGGGGTCCAGAAATTCATACACCCTCACTTTAGAGGGAAGGGGGAGATGAGGAATATAGGCAATCCGTTTAGGATTAATAAGTGGTTATTAGGGAGAATGAATGGATGGGGGAAATCGCTTGACTTGTAAATGATTCTGGAAATCAAACTAACTTGAGAGAGACAGGTATTATATTTAAAATTATTTGGGTCAGGTTTGGTTGCATTTTTTTTTTTTTTTTTGAGACAGACTCTTACTTTGTTGCCCTTGTTAGAGTGCTGTGGTGTCACAGCTCACACAGCAACCTCAAACTTATGGGCTCAATCAATTTTCTTGCCTTAGCCCCCCAAGTAGCTGGGACTATAGGGACCTGCTATAATGACTGGCTATTTTCAGAGGTGGGGTGTCACTCTGGCTCAGGCTGGTCTTGAATCTCAGGCAATCCACCTGCCTCAGCCTCCCAGACTGCTAGGATTACAGGCATGAACAACTACACCTGGCCCATGGTTGCATTCTTGATGTTCTTTTCTGCAATGTATTGAGATAACAGGGAGAGGAAGAGAAGTCAGGTACTTGTTTTTAATGGGTCTGGTTTATGCAGAAAGAGGGAAAGTCCATCTAAGGCTTGTTGATTTCTAAGGGCTTTTAATTCAAAAATGCTCTTTACAGTGAGGAATCCTATTCTGGGGTGAAATTTCTTGATCTCCTTCAGTTGAATAGTCTGTCCTGTTGGACATATGATATTCCTACTTCTCTGAGAATATGTGTTTATTCTGAGATGGCTTATCTGTCTCTGCAAATGTTGTCAATGCAGCTCTCTTAGCACAGAAAGTTCTAGAGAGAAGGAAGCCTATATGTGATCCATTTCCATGACACGTCTAGATCTGTGATCTATTCAGGGCTACCAAGTACCAGTTACAAACAAAAGGCAAACACATTGGAGCAATAGCATTTTGTTACTGATAATATTACCGACTGGCTCACAGCCTACTTCCTTACCCTACACCCGGAGGCACCCAACCCAAAGACTGATGATAAATGGACAATAAACACAAAGATTAGGCAGATGGCATAACTTTAAGAGCGGATGTTGGAGTCTACTCTATTAGACTGAGTTACCATGTGACTCTTATCTCTGTGTGTCTCTGTTTCCTACGTAACAAGATGATAGTTCCTTAATCTCATGCTGTTTTTAGCATCCAAATGGGCTAATATATGAACGTAGCTCAGGGCCTGACCCATAGTAAGGTCTCAATACTGAAGGATTTCAGGACACAGCAGGAGGTGAGCAGCAGTGAAGGAACAAAGCTCCATCTGCATTTACAGCCACTCCCTGTTGCTCTCATGACCACCTGAGCTCTGCCTCCTGTCATATCAGTAGGACAGTTGATTCTCATAGGGGCTTGGAACCTACTGTGAACTGTGCATGCAAGGGACCTAGATTGCGTGCTCCTTATGAGAATCTAAAGCTCCTCCTCCCCACCTCCTCCAAGTCATGGGAAAAATGTCTTCCATAAAACCTGTCCCTGGTGCCAAAAAGGTTGGGGACCACTGCATTAATAAATTTCTGGAACTGATCCTTCTTGTTGAACATGAGGGTGACTGCTCATGTTGAAAAACGAGAAGTGGGATAGCCTTGCTGTCTGTTCTCTGACAGCTCTTCAATCAGGGATTCTGCAGCAGGCTCTCTGATGCTTTCAGCCTGTCGGGTCTCCTTGAGGCTGGTGAGGAAGAGGAGTCTTGGCTTAAGTTGGATGCCTGTCTGCATGTGCTACAAGCAAATGAAGGGCTATTGTCAACAATAATAACTCCAGTAATCTGGCAATAGGTGCAAGAGTCAGACTGAGGCAGCCAAGATTTGAAATGAACCTGGGAGCACAATGAGCCATGTGATAGGAAATTCTCCTTAGGGGGCTTGACACTGACTGGCCTGCAAAATAAATAATGGATTTTTCCCTTTAGTTAAAATTAGGTCCTTAGATGATAGCTTGGGTTTCTCCATGTAAAAAGTCTTTCATGATTGTTATAGATACTATTTGCTTCAATGAAAGGGTACTCAGGAATCTGTTGTGACCACCTTCTTCCACCATTTGGGTCATTGTTGAACATGGCCATTGCTAACACAATGTACTTATGGCCTCAGAGGTGCCTTCTTTGGGTCTGCCTTAATTGCTGTTTTTCAATAAACCACAGCTCTGTTGGGGCCACCCTCCTGCCTCCTATTTCTCTCTAACTTGGAATCTCTAGTCAAAATCTCTTTCTCCAAAGAAACCCTCAGGAAAGCCTATTCTCCCCATAGAAGTGGCTTTCACTAAACTTGTTGAAGCAAAACTATAACTTGTTCAGTTATATTCTTCCCCTGGGACAAGGAATGCCAACTCACCTATATTATATAAGAGTACTTAATTTTTCTGGGATCCCAGGGGAATGTTTTTGCATACACAGATCAAGGTTTCTTTTAGAGTTCTCCATTTCCTTTCCCTTTTTCTTTTCTTTTTTGTTTTATTTTAGTTTAAATAAACACCACTTCTCCTTTAGCCAGGAGCAACTCTTTTAAATTTCATATAGATTTCTTCCTGAGATTTTTCTTTCTTTGTCTTGACCTTTAAAAATAGCCAGCTTACTATGTGATAAAGGCCTGCATTCTCTTTATCTGTTCTACAATAGAGACCAACCAGCCCTAGCGGTTGAACCCATGGGTTCCCGAAATTCACAATCATTATCAGAAATTTTGTCATTAATGATTCAGAATTAGCACAAAGCTACTAAGCAGAAAAAGATCCCCTCTGCTTGAGGTATGGTATGCGGGCCACGAATATTTCCTAGTGATCTGCTAACTCAGATCAGGAGCCCAGCTGCTGCTGCCTGCATGAATCGCAGGGTTTGATTTCTCCACGGAGGACTTGACCTCTCAGATATCACTGATGTCACTTGCCTGGCTATTTCCTGGCACATGGTGGACACTTGGGAATATTATCCCACAGCCCTCCTCCCTGGGAGGTTCTATCTAAGTGATGAAAAAGAATCTCTTAAACACCTCTCTAAATAAGAAAATAGGGGCAGCGCCTGTGGCTCAAAGGAGTAGGGCGCTGGCCCCATATGCCAGAGGTGGCAGGTTCAAAATCCAGCCCTGGCCAAAAAAAAAAGAAAATAGGGTACAGAAAGAGATTTCTTTTTCTCATGGACATGGCAATCTCTATGCCAATAATTACTCCTTAGAGGAAAGCTTTCGTCCACATGTGATAGAGATCAGAGGCTGAGGATATTGTGCAAGGGCTACAGGCTAGCTGGGGTCTTGGCAAGGCTAAGTAGAGATGTTCCTTTCTTGGTGGTTTCTCTGTCTAAGCTTCTCCGTACAGGAAAAGTAGATATTTTGTGTGGTCTTTTTCCTTTCTTTATATTCATCTTTTTTTTATTTTTTGAATATACCTCATTTTTTTCAGTGGAACCCAATCAATACATTCCTTCCTTACATAGTTTATATTTTATAGGTATTGATAAAAGAAATTCTGTCAGTGAACAATTGCATTTATCATTTTCTCCACTTTCTTTTTTTTTTTTTTAATTAAGTTATAGCTGTGTACATTAATGCAGTCCTGGGGTACAGTGTGCTGTTTTTTGGGGGATTTTTTTGTGATTTTTCCTTTTTTTTTTATTAATTGATAGCTGTATACATTAATGCAAACATGGGGTACATTGTACTGTTTTCATATACAATTTGAAATACTTTCATCAAGCTGGTTAACATAAATTTCATGTCATTTGCTTAGTTATTGTATCAAAACATTTATATTC
>CAUYQV010118867.1:0-13454 GCA_963574575.1 Galagoides demidoff
GGGCCCACCAAGCAACAATGATGGCTGCAACCAAAAATGGCCGGGCGTTGTGGCGGGCGCCTGTGGTCCCAGCTGCTTGGGAGGTGGAGGCAGGAGACTCACTTGAGCCCAGGAGTTGGAGGTTGCTGTGAGCTGTGATGCCATGGCACTCTACCCAGGGGGATAGCTTGAGGCTCCATCTCAAAAAAAAAAAAAATAGAAATTATTAAGCTTGGTGAGGGAAGCATGCTGAAAGCCAAGAATAAAAAACAAACAACAACAACAACAACAAAAAAAAAACAATAGACCTCTTGTGCTAAGCAGTTAGCCAGGTTGTGGATGAAAAGGAAAAGGTTTTGAAAGAAATAAAATGTACTACTCTGAGGAACACACAAATGATAAGAAAGTGAAATAATCTTTTTGCTGATGTGGAGAACGTTTTAGTGTTCTGGATAAATCAAGCCAGTTTCTTCATTCCCTTAAGCCAAAACTTAATCTAGACCAAGGACCTAACACTCCTCAATTCTATGAATGCTGAGAGGTGTGAGGAAGCTGTTGAAGAAAAATCAGAAGCTAGCAAGATTGGTTAATTAGATTTAAGGAAAGCAGCTGTCTGTCTTCATAACGTGGAGTACAAGGAGGTAAGGAAGCAAGTGCTATTGTAGCAGGTGCAGGAAGTTATCCAGAATATCTCACTAAAATCATACATGAAGGTGGCTATACAAAACAACAAATTACCAATACATATTAAATGTCCTTCTATTGGAAGATCTCATCTAGGAATATCGTAGCTGCAGAAGAGAAATCAGGGCCTGATGTTAAATTGTCAAAATAAAAAAAAATGTCAAAGGACAGGCTGATTTTCTTGTTATGGGCAATGTAGTTGGTAACTTTAAGTTGAAGCCAGTGTTCATTTACTGTTATACAAAAAATCTAGGTCATTTAAGAAGTATGCTAAGTCTACTTTATGTTCTTTTTATCTGTTTTTTTTTCTTTATTTCAAAATATTACTGGGGTATAAATGATTTTGGTTACATGTATTGATTTTGTTATGCTTGAGTCAGAGTTATAATTGTGCCAATCACCCGGATAGTGTTTGTTGGACCTGTTAGGTAGTTTTTCACCCATCCCCTTTCCCCTTCCCCCCCTGCTTGGTTTCTGCTGAGTGTCACATCCATCTGTGCACATGTGTGCTCAATGGTTAATTCCAGTTTAACAATGAGTACATGTGGTGTTTGTTTTTCTATTCTTTAGATGCACCACTTAGGATAATGGTCTGCCATTCCACCCAAATTGTTGCAAAAAGCTTTAACTCTTCCTGAATTTATTCTTCTTCATGGCTGAGTAGTATTCCATGGTATGCATATATCATACTTTGTTGATCCACTCATGAATTGATGAATACTTGGGTTGATCCCACATCTTTGAAATTGTGAATGGTGCTGAACACTCCAGTGCAGATGGAGTGATAAAAGGACTTCTTTTCCTTTGGGTAAATGCCTAGTAGTGGGATTGCAGAACCAAATGGTAGTTCTTCTTTAGTACTTTAGTCTCTGTACTATTTTCCATAGAGGTCCTGCTAATTTGCAGTTCCACCAACAGCATAGAGCATTCCTTTCTGGCTATGTCCATATCAGCATCTATTGTCTTGGAATTTTTAATAAAAGACAACCTAACTATGATAAAGAGATATCTCATTGTGGTTTTAATTTGCATTTCCCTGATACTTAGTGATGTTGAGCATATTTTATATGTATATTAACCATTTGTTTGTCTTCTTTTGAAAAACTTCTGTTATGTCCTTTGTCCACTTTTTAATGGGGTTGTTTGTTTTTTCCTTGCAGATTTGCCTGAGTTCTTCTACTCATTCATAGATTCTGGATATTAGCTGTATAACTTGAACATAATTTCTTCCATTCTGTAGATGGTCTGTTTGTTATGTTGATTATTTCCTTAGCTGTGCAGAAGATTTTTAATTTAATCAAGTCCCACTCATTTATTTATTTTGTGTGGTTTCTGTGATTTCCATTGAAGTCTTTTTCAAAAATTACTTGCCTAGGCTGATATCTAGAAGAGTCTTCCCAAGATTTTCTTTTGGAATTCTTATGGTTCCATGCCTCACATTTAAGACTTTCACCCATCTTGAGTTAATTTTTATGAGCAGTGAGAGATATGGGTCCTATTTCAATCTTGTGCATGTGGCTGTTCAATTTTCCCAGAACAATTTATTGAATAGTCCTTCTTTTTCCTGGTGTATGTTGTTGTCTACTTTGTCAAAGATTTGTTGGCTGTATGAGGGTCATTTTAAATCTGGGTTCTCTGTTCTATTCCATTGGTCTATGTTTCTATTTTATGCCATTATCATGTTCCTTTGGTTACTATAGGCCTTGTAGTGTAGTCTGGTAACATGATGCCTCCAGATGTAGTTTTTTGTTTGTTTCGATTGTTTTCTGGTTCCAAATGAAGTATAAACTTATTTTTTCTAGTTCTGTGAAATATCATATTAATATTTTGATGGTGATTCCAGTGATGTATAAATCACTTTGTATACTATAGATATTTTTACAATGCTGCCTCTATCAATCCATAATCATGATGTGTTTTTTCATCTTTTGTGTCATCTGCAATTTCTTTCTTCAGTGTCTCAGAATTATCTTTGTAGATCTTTCACTTAGTTGGTTAACTATGTTTTTTTTGCATTTTATTTTATTTGTATCTTTTGAAAATGGTATTGAGTTGTTAGTTTGACTCTCAGGTTGACTATTATTGGTGTATAGGAATACTACTGATTTGTGAACATCCATCTTGTAACCTGAGACTGCTGAGTTTATTTATCAATTCTGGGAGTTTTTTGGCAGAATCTTTGGGATTTTCTAGATTTAAGGTCTTATCATTACCAAAACATTTTGACAACTTTCCCACTTGGATACCATTTATTTCTTTCTCTATATTGATTGTTCTGGCCAGAACTTCCAGCACTATGATGGAAAAGGGGTGAAGTTTGTCAAATTATTTTTCTGCATCCATTTCAATTATTTTATGATTCTTGCTTTTGCTTCTAAATATGTGGTAAAACACATTTATTGATTTACATATACTGAACCATCCTTGCCTCCCTGGTATGAAGACTACTTGGTCATGGTGGAGATTTCTTTGAATATGTTCTTGGATTCAGTTTGTTAGTATTTTATTATGTATTTTGCATCTACATTCAGAAGGGATACTGGTCTGTAGTTTTCCTTTTTGTTTGTGTCCTATCCTGATTTGGTGTCAAAGTAAAATTAGCTATGTAGAATGAATTGGGGGGAATGTCCTGCTTTTCAATGTTATAAAATATTTTCCTCAATACGGATACCAGTTCTTCTTTGTGGGTCTGGTAAAGTTTGACTATGAATCCAACTTGTCCGGGGCTTTTCTGTTGTTTAAAGCATTTTTATTGCTGTTTCAATCTCATTGCTCTTTAATGGTCTGTTCAGGAGTTCTGTTTCTTCTTCTGAGTCTTGGGTCATTGCGTGTTTCCAGGAATTTGCCCATCTCCTCTACATTTTCAACTTTATATGAGTATAGATTTTCAAAGCATTCACAGATGATATTTGTTATTTACATGGTATCAGTTGTAATATCTCCTTTTTCATTCGTGATTAAACTTATATGAGTCCTTTTAGTTCTAGTTTTGGTTAATCTAACAAGAGGTCTATCAATTTTATCAACCTTTTCATAAAACTAACTTTTTATTTAATCAATCCTGTGTATTATTTTTGTTTTATTTTCCATTTTGTTTGTTTCTGCTTTGACCTTAGTTATTTACCTTTATTTTCTGACTTTAGGTTTAGTTTGCTCTTCTTTTTCTAGTTCCTTAAGATGATTAATTTCATTTTTTATTTGTGATCCTTCTGTCTTTTTGATGTAGGCAATAAGGTACAAATTTTCTCCTTTGGTTTACTCTTACTGAATCCTGTAGATGTTGGTAGCTTGTTGTCCTTTTGTCATTCACTTCAAGGAATACTTTGATATCTAGCTTACTTTCATTATTGGCCCAATAATCATTCAGTAGTGAACTATTTAATTTCCATGACTTTGTACAGAATTGAGTGTTTCTCTTGGAATTAATTTCTAGCATTATTCGACTGTGGTATGAGAAGATACATGGTATAATTTCCACTTTTTTTTCTTTAGTTTGTTAAGACATGTTTTATGGCCTAAAATATGATCAATATTGAAGAATATTCCATGAGCTGATGAGAAGAATGTGTATTCAGTAGTTTTGGGGGGAATAGTTCTGTATATGTCTGTTAGGTCCATTTGTTTTAGAGTTCCATTTAAGTCCAGTGTTTCTTTCTTTATTTTTTGCTTACGTTGTGTCCACATGCTATTGAAGTCACTGGAAATTACAATGCTGCTATTTATCTCTTTGCTTAAATTTAATGCAAGTTTGCTCCTTAATCCTGATGCTCCTGTCTTAAGGGCATGTTTTCTTGTTGAATTTCTTATTTTACCATGATATAACGACTGTCTTTGTCTTTCTTAAATAAGGTGATATAAAATAAATTTTAGCTGATATGACTATAGCTATACCTGCTTTCTTTTGATTTCAATTTGCATGGAATATTTTTTTTCCATGCCTCCACCTAGAGTCTGTATGAGTCTTTGTGGGTTATATGTGTATCCTAGAGAAAGTAGAAACTTAAGTTGTATTTTTTATCCTTTCAGTGAGATTGTATTTCTTCAGTGGGGCACTCAGACCATTAACATTGATTGATGGAATTAATATATGGGACACCTTTCTCTTTATTCTGTTGGGTAGTACCTTATTGCTTTGTTTTACCTCTTGTGTTATTGATATGAGTGCTGAACTTTAGGTTTTTGTTGGTTTTATTCAGTGGATGTCTATTGTGCTAACTCATGTATAATGTGGTTTCTGAGTATTTTCTGCAGGGGAGGTTCTGTCTTACTCTATTTCCTCAATGTTTTCCTATATGGAAAAGTTTTATTCTCCTTCATGCATGTAAACCTGTTTTGCAGGACCCAAACTTTAGGCTGGTGATTATTCTGTCTATGAATACTGAAGATGGGTCCCAATTCCTCTAGCTTGTAAGGTCTCAGTTGAGAAGTCTGCAGTTAGCATGATGGGTTTTTCTTTGTAAGTTACTTGATGTTTTTACCTCACAGCTTGTTGGAGTTCCTCCTTCATGTTGACTTTAACCAGTCTGATGGTGATGTGTGTTGATGACTGACTCTTTGCAATGAATGTCCCAAGTGTTCCTTGAGCATCTTGTACCTAGATTTCTAAATCTCTAAAAAGACCAGGAAAGTTTTTTTCTCAATTATTTGCCCAAATAGCTTTTCCAGCCTTTTTGTGTTTTCTTACACATTCTCTGGGATACCTATGACTGTTTTGCTAATCCCGTATTTCTTTTAGGCTTTTTTCATTACTCTTAATTCTCTGTTTTTAACTGCTTGAGTTCTATAAGTGGAACAACAAAGCCTGAATCACAGCACATCTCTTTATAGCATGGCTTACTGTGACTGTAGAGACCTACTGCTCAGCAGAAGGAAAAAAAGGAGATTTCCTTCAGAATATTACCACTCATTGACAATGCACCTGGTCACCAAAGCATTCTGATGAAGATTTACAAGATTAATGTTGTTTTCATGCCTGCAAACACAATATCCAATCTGTAGCTCATGGACCATGAGCAATTCTGACTTTCAGATTTTATTTCTTAAAAAATGCACTTTATAAGATTATAGCTGCTATAGGCAGAAATTCCTCTGGAAGATCTGGGGAAAGTAAATTGAAACCCCTTTGGAAAGGACTCATCATTTTGGAGTACATTATGTACTATTAAGTGCATTTGCAACTTGTACGAAAATATCAAAATATCAGTATTAACAGGAGTTTGGAAGAAGTTAATTCTCACCTTCCTAGATGATTTTGAGGAGTCCAAGACTTCAGTGGAGGAAATAACTGCTAACATAGTGGAAAGAGAACTAGAATTAGAGGTGGAGCCTGGAGATAGGACTGAATGGCTGCAATCTTACAATCAAATGAGAAGTTACATCTTATGGATAAGCAAAGAAAATGGTTTCTTAAAATTAGATTTACTCCTGGTAAAGATGCTGTGAACATTGCTAAAATGACAATAGTGATTTAGAACATAAAGTTAGTTGATAAGGCAGTAGAAGGATTTGAGAAGACTGACTCAATTTCTGAAAAAAGGTCTCCCATAGGTAAAATGTTATCAAACAACATCAAATTCTATAAAGAAATTTTTCTTGAAGGGAAGAGTCAACTGATAAGACAAACTTTATTGTTGTTTCATTTTGAGAAATTACCGTGGCAACCCCAATTTTCTCCAGTCATCACTTAGCAGCCACCAACCCTAAGGCAAAACCTTCCATCAGCAAAAATATTGCAACTCATTAATGGTTCAGCCTGCTCACTAGCTTTTTCTAGCAATAAATTATTTTTAATTAGGATATGCACAGTGTTTTATTAGACATAAAGCTATTGTACATTTAATAGACTATGGTATAGTTTATATGTGCTAGGAGACTAAAAAGTTCTTATAAACTTGGCTAGGTCTGGAACCAAACCAGCAATAGCTTCAAGGTATGTCTGCCTATCTGTAGCATGACTATTAGTACTTTCACTGCCACAAGTGTGGCCTGAACCAGCTTCATCTCATTCGTGCATTATAGAAATAATGTCCCTTATGATCGCTTTGCTTTTTTCAATCTTTGGTCCCTATCACCTAATTTTCAAATAGCAATCAGAGGGAGCCTTTTAAAATGTAAGTCAGATCACTCATACTGCTTTTCTTTTAATACTATAATGGTTCTCCCTTGCACACCAAGTTATAGCCAACAACCTTTTCTCCATGGCTTTGTGTGGCCTGGCCTCATGGCCTCCCTAATCCCATCTCTTCCTGTCCCACTTAGTCCACTTCACACTGGTTTCAGACATACTTCTTACTCCTCTTGAATGCACCAGGCACATTCTTGCTCTTGGGCCATCACACTGGATTTACTCTGCCTAGAATATTCTTCTCCCAGATATCCATACAGCTAAGTCTCTTCATGCCTTCGGATCAGGCTGAAATATTACTTTTTTGATGAGGTCTATCCTGCACCTTCCTACTTATACACACTTCCAAGCCTCCTGATCATCCTGTGCTGCATTTTCTTTAACCATAATCCTTTCATCTTTTAATATTATATATTACTTACATGTTTATTATGTGCATTATTAGTCTATACCACTGGAATATAAGCTATGTATTGTCTTATTTAATGACAGGTAGAACACTTTTGTGGCACAAGCAGGAGATTAAGAAATATTTTTAAATAAATTATACTTTCCTACTTAAAATAAGAACTTGTCAAAATAAAAGCTCTATCAAGTTTTCTTGCTACTACTGAAACTACTCAGTATTATACTGGATGTCCAAAACCAGGCAAAAGGATAAGGAATTGAGCTGCAAATAATAGAAAAAGAAAGTCAAAATTGTGACTAGGTGGATACAATATGATTATCTGCCTATAAAATCAAGAAAGTCAATCTAAAAGATAGAAAAATAGGCTCGGCGCCTGTGGCTCAATGGGCTAAGGCGCCAGCCACGTATACCTAAGGTGGCAGGTTCGAATCCCCAGCCTGGGCCCGCCAAACAACAATGATGGCTGCAACCAAAAAATGGCCGGGCAGGCGCCTGTGGTCCCAGCTACTTGGGAGGCTGAGGCAGGAGACTTGCTTGAGCCCAGGAGTTGGAGGTTGCTATGAGCTGTGATGCCATGGCACTCTACCCAGGGGGATAGCTTGAGACTCCGTCTCAAAAAAAAAAAAAAAGGATAGAAAAATAAACCAATTTTTCTATTCTCACACTCAGCACAGAACACTTCTGTGTGTGTGTCTTTCCCCCCCACACACACTGACCAAAACTCCATCACCAACAAGATATCCTATAATTCAATTTGATTCTGACACTAATCCCACTTAGCACAGCTCCTACAAGTTAAGGGTTCTGTCCCACTAAAATGATCCCTCCCACTGCAGGTTGCACCTACAAGTCCCAAGTAGTTTTACCTGGGCTTCAGAACAACCAGCTATAAATTGAATTTCCCACAAACCCTCTCCCAGTGTTTATTATTTGCTATAATTCCTCACAGATCTAGGGAAGCACTTTATTTATGTTTACCCATTTATTATGAAAGAATACAAATGAATAGCCAGATGGAAGAGATGCTTAGGCAAGGTATCAGGGAAGATGCAGAGCTTTCGTGCCCTAGTGGCAGGGGGAGCCTCATTTCTTTCAGCTTCACATGTTTAGCAACACCTTCTGGCTTTATTTGGAAGCTTGGTGATCAACTCAGCTTCAGCACCTCACCTCTCCTGGAATATTGGAATGAAGGCTGAAATTTCCAACCCTAATCACGGGTTTGTTCCCCTAACAACCAAATCTTCTCCTGAGGCTACATAAGAGCCCCCACTTCCCGGTCACTGCATCCTCTTACAAAAAGACTCATCACTTTAGAAATTCCAAGGGTCTTAGCAGCTGTGCGACAGGAAAGGAGGGGAAGATCAAATAGATATTTCTTATTATAAATCACAAATATAATCACCTAGAGAAGTGTTAGACCTAATGAGAGAATTCTATAAAAATCCACAATTAATATATATGTCTTAAAATTAAATAATTTTTCTACATACTCATAGTAACACATTAAAAAAAAAACCACGGGCATAAAGGGATTATATGTGCAACATCAAAAAAAAGAGTACAATGACTAGAAATACATTTAGCATAAATGATTGAAGATTTACATTTAAAAAATATCAAACTGAATTTTATGAATAAATTGAACACCACGCCAAGCTTATGAATGAGAAGATGCATTATTATAAACATACGTTTTTCTCAAAGTCCTCCACTCTTTTAGTATATTTTAATCAAAATATAAAAAGCAATTTTATAGAATTTCACAATTTATTTCAAATTCAATTGGAAAAATTTAAATATATCCAATATTCTTCTATTAAAGGTAATAAGAAAGTAATAAAAAAATAATGTTATTAGTACCACAGTAGAACAGGAAAAGAGGGATTATTAAATAAATTGTGTTCAAGTAATGGGCTATTTATTAAGAAAATAGCAAAGTGAGACTCTGTGACTTACACAAACACCAAGCAGAGTTTCTGGTGGATCAAAGACCTAAGACCAGTTTGTAGTCTGTAAGTGTTCCCTTCTCTACACATCGGGGCCAGCATCTGTTGTTCTAGGAGTTTGGGGTAAGAGTCATTCTCATTGGAGTTAGGTGATATGTCATTGTAGTTTTGATTTACGTATTCCAGATGATTAGAGATGTTGAGCATTTTTCATGAGTTTAACCTTTATATGCACATATGGAAGGAAGTAAATCTCAATGGACTTCAAGTAGGTGGGTGGGGCCGAGGGGATGGGTAAATTCACACAGGATTAGTGTAATGAACATATTCTGGGTGAAGGGCACACTTGTAATTGAGCCTTAAAAAGTACGAAAGCAAAGTATGTAAGCAAAACAAGGGTACCCATGTAATATTCTGAAAATATTTTATAAAAAGCTAAAACTAATCTATAAAAATATTGTGAAAAATGTAGAAGAATATTTTATAATTTGATCAGAGGGAAAGGTTTCCTAAGAAAGGCACAAAACCTAGAAAGTCTCAGGAATTAATTTCCTCTTTGGCTCGTGTAAAAATGAACACAAATAAAACAAAATAGGTTAGCAGAAGCAGAATTAAAATTCCGGATAAAATATCCAGGATACATAAATAGCTCCTTGAACTGAATCAAATAAAAGCCTGACAAGCTTCTTAGAGAGCAAAATATATAAAAATATCTTTTCTTTAAAAAGAAGAAAAAAGATGAACATATGAAAAGACACTGAGTTTCGCTGATAATCTGGGAAATACAAACTGAAAGAGACGTAACAGTTTTTTAACACATCTAATAAGTAAAATGTTTAAAAGATTGCTAAGATCAAACATTGTCAGAATTTGAGGAAACAGAAATACGTCCTAGTGTAAGAGGTGGAGTCTTTTGGAAGACTTTTGGAAGCCATTTATTTAATGACTCCCCTGATGCTCACTTTGGACTGTTCCCTATAAACCCAAAAGGCTCAAAAAAAATAAAAGTCTCTCTCTCCCTCTCTCTCTCTCTCTCTCCCTGTCTCTCGCTCTCTTTTGTCATAAATGAGGGAAGGAAGAAAATAACAATGGCATATGAGAAACACTCTTCTCTTTTCGATACAGAAACCACTCTATCTTCTTGATTTCCTGTATTCACATTAATTTAACTAATGCTTTCTGAATACCTCTGTCTCTAACTTATAGGCCCTACAGCAAAAATCCCAACAAAACACTGAATCAGAGTCAGCCAGGAGTTGCTAGGAGAGACATCAGTCCTGTTTGCTTTCTGGGATGCACCCTCCGTGGGATAAGGACGACCCTCTCATAAATATCTTGTAAGATTGTTAAGTGCTCTGATAAAGGCACATACCAAGTGCTTTGGGACCATGAGGAGGAAGAGATTAATCATTACCATTACCACAATTTAAAAATCAATTTATCAGGATCCCAGCTTTGCAATTAAAGAAAACTTACCAAGGCACTTAGGACAAAAGTAACTGTATGTAATTTTCTTTTCCTAACTCTCCCTCCCAGGCCATTCTACCCAGACAGTCACATATAGTCAGAGTTTTTTCTTGTTACGTACTGGTCAAAATATGACTCAGAATGGGAGACTAACTCGGGATACAATATCAATGCCTTATATGGCTTCACTCCTGCCCTTTGTAGTCTCAGAAATACCATACAATAAAGGTCATTCATTCTACCAGCATGACAAAAGTGTTTGCAGAAAAAAATGATGCACATTAAATTGGCAAATCCTTTATACTCTAAAAATTTGAAGGATTTTCACTAGTCATTTCTAGGGAACAGTTGTCTCTAACCTATTGGAAATTTCCTGTTTGGTTCATAGTATGTAATTCACCTAAGTTAACCACAAAGCATTAGGTAAGTAAGTTGAATATAAAAAATTAATTTTTTCATTATCAAATAACAAAGTGTTTTTTAACTTTTTTCACTATTCTTTCAACTAAGAATTATTGGGCATGTGCTAATTTCATAGTACTTTTTTAGATGCTAGGAATATGGGTGGTGCCTGTAGCTCAAGAAGTAGGGCACCAGCCCCATATGCCGGAGGTGGTGGGTTCAAACCCAGCCCTGGCCAAAAACTGCAAAAAGAAAAAACAAAAAACAAAGAAAAATAGATGCTGGGAATACAGAGGCCAAGTAGATTAAATCCTTGACGTCATAGGACTTTTTTTTTCTCATAGAGAAAACCAATAATAAGTAAACATAAAACAGAGCATGATTTCAGAGAATAATAGGTTCTAAAAAGTGAGGAACAAGGAGAGATTTAGGGGATACAAGAGGTAAGCACAAAAGCTAACCTAAGACAGATCAGTAAGAGGGAATAAAATTTGAGCAGAGTTAGTTTAAAAAAAAAAGTGTAAGAGCACATGTTATAGGAATATATGGGGAAGCAACATTCTAGGGAGAAACAATAACAACTGCAAAAACCCAGAAAGAAATATGTATGTTCCAGCAGCTCTTGAAAGTGTGGCGAGCAGCCTTCTTGTTTTGGTGGAGACTTAGAGAATTTCCCCGGATACTGGGCTTTCAGTACTAAAAATGGGAAAATCCTAGCAGAACAGGGACATGTGTGTTATCCTACTAGGAAAGCAACCCTGACTACAGTGGATAAAGCATTGGGCAAATTAGTGGGAAATGGGTAAGGGCCAGGTAATGTGCAGCCTTTAGAATCTGATCAAAAGGCTGTACTTTGTAGTGAGACAGAAGCCTTTGGAAGGGTGTTCTCTGGAGAACTACATGATCCGAGTTATTTAATAGCCCTAATTTTTATTTGCTGTATTGAAATAAATAGGCATCTCCTTTATTGCGAATAGTAAATGTATCCTCTTAAGTCAGGGCAGCAGAGAAGCTTGAGGAGCCTCCCTGTGAGTCAAAGCAATGCTGAAGGGCAAGGTCAGAAAGTCTGGTCAGAAAATTCACCTACCCTCAGCATCCTTTCTAATGATATATTTAGAAATAGTTTTTGTTAAGTGCCTTAGGGCTTCTCTGTCTGTTGAGAATCTGGATAAAACAGCCCTCCCACAGAGGAAAATGTCGAAATAAACTACCAGCGCTTTGAGGATATAGGTAATAGATCGCAGACTCTGGCCATGACCCATCAGTCACCTTTCAGCTGTTCTGAACCGAGGGCGCCAATGTGATCACTGATAGGATTTCAGCTCGGGAGTTCTTTATTCAGCAGAAATGCGGAAGGTTTCTCTCACTACACTTTCTGTGGTAATGCCTTTTTTTTTTTTTTTAAATATAGTGTCTTTCCTGGAAAATCTCAAAGCAATCTCTCTAAGCTATGAAAATGTCCTTATCTTTCAGCTCAAATAGAGACATATGCCTCTTCATGGCTAGGAATGACCTGCTGTGTTCAGTCCAAACTGTAACAGCACAATATCTAAAATCTACCTCCTTCTGATTCCGTGATTCTCCCCACTCTGCTGCATTCTGTCTGAAGCACAGTTGCTGAGAGAGAATAAAAAAACATTAAAATAATTGAGAAAGGGAAGGAAGGGGGAAGATTATGGCCCAAGGAAGTAAAGATCTGCAGGAACAGAGAAAGATGGGGTGGGCCAGTGTAGTGGCTCACACCTGTAATCCCAGCTCTCTGGGAGACTGAAGCAGGTGAATTGCTTGAGTTCAGGAGTTTGAGACCAGCCTGAGAAAAAGTGAGAACCCATCTCCACTAAAAATGGAAAAAAGAAAAAAAAAAAAACTAGCTGGATATTGTGGTGGGTTCCTATAGTCCTAGTTACTTGGGATACTGAGGCAAGAGGATTGCTCAAGCCCAAGAGTTTGAGATTGCTGTAAGCTATGATACCTCAGCACTCTACCTACCATAGGTGTCAGAGTGAGAGTCTGTCAAAAAAAAGAAAGAAAGAAAGGAAGGAAGGAAGGAAGGAAGGAAGGAAAGAAGGGAGGAGGGAGGGAGGGGAGAGGGGAAAGAGGGAGAGAGGAAGGAAGGAAGGAAGAGAGGAAGGAGAGGTGAAGGCAAGAGAAGGATTTCATTTAGCTGATTATAAGCTAGAGATC
The DNA here is from genome assembly GCA_963574575.1 of Galagoides demidoff. Taxonomy (NCBI): domain Eukaryota; kingdom Metazoa; phylum Chordata; class Mammalia; order Primates; family Galagidae; genus Galagoides; species Galagoides demidoff. The sequence goes on from CAUYQV010118867.1 coordinate 13,196, forward strand.
ACTCTCTCTTTGGGAGATGACAAAGGGCCTTCCCATTTTGGAGTTCTTTTCCAGCTAAAGAACTTCTTCTTTTTTTTTTTTTGAGACGGAGCCTCAAGCTATCCCTCTGGGTAGAGTGCCATGGCATCACAGCTCATAGCAACTTCCAACTCCTGGGCTCAAGCGAGTCTCCTGCCTCCGCCTCCCAAGTAGCTGGGACCACAGGCACCCGCCACAACGCCTGGCCATTTTTTGGTTGCAGCCATCATTGTTGTTTGGC
>CAUYQV010118871.1:0-52305 GCA_963574575.1 Galagoides demidoff
TTTTCTAGAACTAGAATATAAATGTTTTGATACAATGACTAAGCAAATGACATGAAATTTATGTTAACCAGCTTGATGAAAGTATTTCAAATTGTATATGAAAACAGTACACTGTACCCCATGTTTGCATTAATGTATACAACTATCAATTAATAAAAAAAAAAAACATGGGAACTAAATAACCTTATGCTGAATGATAGATTGGTCAGAGACGAAATCAAGAAGGAAATTACTACATTTTTAGAACAAAATGACAATGAAGATATGAGTTATCAGAACCTCTGGGAAACCATAAAGGCAGTCCTAAGAGGGAAACTTACAGCATTGCAAGTCTTCCTCAAGAGAACGGAAAGAAAGGAAGTTAACAACTTAATGGGATATCTCAAGCAGCTGGAAAAGATAGAACATTCCAATACCACATCCAGCAAAAGAAAAAAAATAACAAAAATTAGAGCAGAATTAAATCAGATTGAAAACAAAAGGATTATACAACAGATCAATAAATCAAAAAGTTGGTTTTTTGAAAAAGTCTATAAATTTGATAAACCTTTGGCCAACCTAACCAAGAATAAAAGAGTAAAATCACTAATCTCGTCAATCATAAATTGTAAAGATTAAATAACAATAGACCACTTAGAAATTCAAAAAAATCCTTAATGAATATTACAAAAAAACGATTCCCAGAAATATGACAATCTGAAGGAAATTGACCAATACTTGGAAGCACGTCACCTCCCAAAACTTAGGCAGAATCAAGTGGAAATGTTGAACCAACCTATATCAAGTTCTGAAATAGCATCAAGTATACAAAATCTCCCTAAAAAGAAAAGCCCAGGACCACATGGCTTCACATCAGAATTCTATCAAACCTTTAAAAAGGAGCTAGTACTTATGTTACTCAACCTTTTCCAAAATATAGAAAAAGACAGAATACTACCCAACACATTCTAAGAAGCAAACATCACCATGATCCTCAAACCAGGAAAAGACCCAACAAGAGAAGAAAATTATAGACCAATATTACTAATGAATATTGATGTGAAAATATTCAATAAGATCCTAACAAACAGAATCCAGCAACAGATCAAACAAAGTATACACCAAGACCAAGTGGGTTTTATCCCAGGATCTCAAGGATGGTTCAACATACATATATCTAGAAATATAATTCATCACATAAGCAAACTGAAAAACAAAGACCATATGATTCTCTCAATTGATGCAGAAAAAGCTTTTGATAATATCCAGCATCCCTTTATGATCAGAACACTTAAGAAAAGTGGTATAGAAGGGACATTTCTTAAATTGATAGAGGCCATCTACAGCAAACCTACAGACAGTGTTCTATTGAATGGTGTTAAGTTGAAATCATTTCCACTCAGATCAGGAATGAGGCAAGGTTGCTCATTGTCTCCATTGCTCTTTAACATTGTAATGGAAGTTATAGCCATCGCAATCAGGGAAGAAAAAGCCATCAAGGGTATCCATATAGGGTCAGAAAAGATAAAACTTTCACTCTTTGCAGATGGTATGATTGTATCATATCATATGATTGTATATGTGGAAGATACCAGGGATTCTACTACTAAACTCTTAGAAGTGATCAAGGAATACAGCAGCATCTCAGGTTACAAAATCAACACTCATAATTTGATAGCCTTTATATACACCAACAGCAGCCAAGCTGAATAAACAGTCAAGGACTCTACTCCATTCACAGTAGTTCCAAAGAAGATGAAATATTTGGGAGTTTACCTACCAAAGGATGTGAAAGATCTCTATAAGAGAGCTATGAAACTCTAAGAAAAAAATAGCTGAAAATGTTAACAAATGGAAATACATACTATGCTCATGGCTGAAAAGAATCAACATTGTTAAAATGTCCATACTACCCAAAGCAATATACAATTTTAATGCAATCCCTATTAAAGCTCCACTGTCATACTTTAAAGATCTAGAAAAAATAATACTTCATTTTACATGGAATCAGAAAAACTTCAAATACGAACACATTGCTCATAAATTAAAAAAATGGAGGAGGAATCACACTACTGGTCCTCAGACTATAGTATAAATCCATAGTGATAAAAACAGCATGGTACCAGCACAAAAACAGAGAGGTAGATGTATGGAACAGAATAGAGAGCCAAGAGATGAATCCAGCTACCTACTGTTACCTGATCTTTGACAATCCAATTAAAAACATTGAGTGGGGAAAAGATTCCCTATTCAACAAATTGTGCTGAGCTAACTGGCTGGCAACCTGTAGAAGACTGATACTAGACTCACACCTTTCACCATTAACTAAGATAGACTCTCACTAGATTAAAGATTTAGACATGAACATATAAAAATACTAGAAGAAAGTGCAGGGAATACACTTGATGAAATCGGGCTGGGCAAAAATTTTGTGAAGAGGACCCCCTGGGGAATTGAAGCAACATCAAAAATAACACTTTTGGGACCTGATCAAATTAAAAAGCTTCTGCACAGCCAAGAATGCAGTAAATAAACTGGGCAGACAGTCCTCAGAATGGGAGAAAATATTTGTAGGTGATGTCTCTGACAAAGGTTTGATAACCAGAATCCATAGATATCTCAAATGTATTAGCAAGATAAAAACAAGTGATCTCATCTCAGGGTAGGCAAGGGACTTGAAAAGAAATTTCTCTAAAGAAGATAGGTGCATGGCCTAGAGATATATGAAAAAATTCTCAACATCCTTAATCATCAGAGAAATGCAAATCAAAACTACTTTGAGATATCCCCTAACTGCAGTGATACTAGCCCATATCACAAAATCCCAAAACCAGATGTTGGCATGGATGTGGAGAAAAGGAAACACTTCTACACTGCTGGTGGGAATGTAAATTAATTCATTACTTTTGGAAAGACATCTGGAGAACACTTAGAGAACTAAAAATAGACCTGCCATTTCATCCAGCCATTCCTTTATTAGGTATATATCCAGAAGACCAAAAGTCATGTTACAACAAAGATATCTGTACCAGAATGTTTATTGCAGCCCAATTCATAATTGCTAGGTTATGGAAGAAGCCCAAGTCCCCATCAACCCATGAATGGATCAATAATTTGTGGTATATGTACACCATGGAATATTATGCAGCCCTAAAGAAAGATGGAGACTTTACCTCCATCATGTTTACATGGATGGAGTTGGAAAATGTTAGCAAAGTATCTCGAGAATGGAAGAAAAATTATCCAATGTGCACAGCCTTATTTTGAAACTAATTTATAGCTTTCATAGGAATGTTATAACTGATTATAGCCTTAGAATATGGGGAGGAAGAGGGAGGGGGAGGGGAGGGAGAGTGGATGGGTGGAGGGAGTGTGATTGGTGGTGTCATCTCTATGGTTTATCTTACAAGGGTACAAGTGAGTCTTTCTAAAAACAGAGTATGAATGTCTTAACTCAATAACTAAGAAAATGACATGAAGGCTACCTTAACCTGTTTGATGACAGTATTTCAAATTGTATATGAAAACACCACACTGTACCCTGTGATTGCATTAATACACATGGCTATGATTTAATTAACAAAAAAAGAATTTTACCAAATCTTTAAGAGGAACTAGTACCTATATTACATAACCTTTTCCAAAACGGAAAAATAATGAATACTTCCTAACACACGTTATGAAGCAAATATCACTGTAATCCCCAACAAGGAAAGGACACAACAAAGAAAGAAAATTACAGTGGGCAGGGCAAGATGGTGTATCAAAAAGACTGTTCAGCAGAGCTCTCCTGGGATCAGCCCTAGAGTCATGACAATCTCAGGGACTCCTGCACTCCATGGGAACTATTGTCTGGGGACACAGTGAGACCTGCGTCTGAGAGTCTGGAGAGACCTGAGTTCCCAACCTGGCAGAATCCAAATGCTGAGGAAATAATGAGGCAATCACTATGAACATTAAGTTGTGGGACAGGTCTATGCCTGAGATCTAGAGAGAGGTTATCATCTGTGCTGTTTGTCCCCTAAAACTACAGCACCACCTAATGTCCTGGCAATATAATGCATCACAAATGTATTCCTACTAAAGTCAGACTGTCTTGCTTGTGTGTGTGTGTGTGTGTGTATGTATACACATAATTAGTATTTTAAATTATTTTTTCTGTCTTTTTCTTGTTGTTGGTAGCATATTTTTTCTTATTTTACTTTTTTTGTTCTTTTATTTATTTGTTCCTGAGGATGTTTATTTATAGTTATTAGAGCTTTTCATTACTTTCTATTGATGTGTTTTGTTTCTTGCTTCTTTGTATGATTGGTTCTTTTCTTAACTTCTATTTTTACTTTCATCAAGAACAAGGGGTCCTGTACTTTTTGATGATAATATATTAGACCCATTTTTCTCTCTCCTATTCCACTCATATACATTCTTTCTTTGAACAAAGACTCTTCTAACTTTCTCATCTCTCCCACATTACTCACCTCTGCATCAGCTAAGGTATACCCTCCCTTTTTCTCATCTTTCCCCTTTCTTTCTTTACTCCACATTCCTTTCTCTCCTCTATTAGATGCAATGGTATTTTTAAATTTCTTTATCTAGTCTTGTTATTATATCTTCTTTCTTTCTTTCCTTTTCTTATTGCTGAGAGAAGGGGGAACACAGGTGTGGTCTGGCACAAGGAGGCTAAGAGACCTTTCTACATCTGGCCTTAGGAAGATAGTATTGGCAAGATCATACTGCACAATCTTTCTATTGCATTTCCATTCTTACTTAATTTTTCCTTAGTGTTTTTCTTTGTTTTTTTGTCTTTTCCTTCTCTTTCTAATTTTGGCAGAAGAAGACTATGGCACTGCTCAGGTTGGTGAGGACGACCTGATTTTGAGGAATCCTCCCAGTCTAGCCCCCTCAAAACCCTTGAGTTACAAGAATAGCATTAGCACCATGCTGATCAATACCATTTCTTCCATACCTCTCAACCGCTCTTCCTGACCTGCTTCTCTCTTGTTCTTTAAGGCTTTTTAAAATTTTTCTTTTCTTACTCCCCCTTTGGCATTTTTTCATTTCTTATTTTTCCTTTCTTTTACTCTTTCCATCTATTTTTTGCTTTCTTGCTGTTGCCCCTCTTTCTCCCTGCCTGCTCCTTACCTTTCTCCTCATTTTGGCCTCACAGGAAGAGGTCTCTTTATCACATAAACTCTGAGGTAGGGTAATTGAATCAAGGGAGGAACTGAGAAGGAAAAAGGTATACAAAGAGGTGAGCAAGAAGAAAGCACACATAAGGAGGTGCCGACACAAAAATTCAGAGACCATGAAAAACCAATATAGAGCAACTCCTCCAAGGGAACACAAGGCAGCTTTTACAGAAGACTCATGCTATAGGGAATTAATGGATCTGATGGAAAGGGTTTTTAAAATATAGATCATTAAGACAATAAAGGGAATAGATGAGAAAATAGAAGACAGAACCAAAAGTCAGATAAGAGATATGTAGAATATAGAAAGGACATAGATGAGCTTAAGGAAAGAAGGAGACAGTCAGGGAATATAAAGATACACCAGAAAGTATAAAAAATAGATTAGAACCTGGAGAAGAACATTAGAGTTAGTGGATAAAGTCTTCAATTTAACACAGGTAGCTACAGAGTCAGAAAAGAAGAAAGAAATCAGAGCAGGTTCTTAGAGAATTACAAGACTCCATGAAGTGTTCAAACATATGGATAATTGGAATCTCTGAAGGGGAAGAAGTTTGTCCCAAAGGTATCGAAGCCCTACTCAAGACTGCCATAAATGAAAACCTCCAAAGTTTTGCTAAAGATTGTGACACACTCCTTTCAGATGGATATTGAACCTGGGTCATCTCAACTCTATCAGAGCCTCTCCAAGACACATTGTAATGAACTTGTCCAAGGTTGAGATGAAAGAGAAAATTCTGCAAGTAATATTCTACGAGTAAACACCAATTGACCTACAGGGGAAGAGCCATTAGGATAACAGCAGGCTTTTCAACTGAAACGTTCTAAGTCAGAAGAGCATGCTCATCCAACTTCAACATCCTTAAACAAAATAATTTTCAGCCCTGAATCCTTAGCTTCAAAATTGATAGAGAAATCAAGTCATTTCCAGATATACAAGCACTGAGGAAATTTGCTGCAACAAGGCCAGCTCTACAGGAAATACTTCGATCTATTCTCAATGCCAAACACCGCAATGGACCACCCCCAAAGTAAACACCTAGAAGCCAAAGGCCAAAGCTTAGTTTCCACAATGGCACAAGAGATAAAACTACACAACAGACTATCTCACAATAAAATGAATAGAATTCGACCACACTTATCAATACTCTCAAGAAATGTCAATAGATTGAATTCTCCACTGAAGAGGTACAGGCTGGCTTATTGGATAAAAAAACACAGGCATCCATATGCTGTCACCAGGAGACGCACTTACTCCTGAAGGACAAATCAAGACACAAAGTTAAGGGATGGAAAACAATATTTCAAGCAAATGGGAAGCACAAGAAAGGAGGGGTTGCTGGAAACTTATTCTCAGACACAAGTGGATTCAAAGCAACTATAGTTAAGAAAGACAAAGATGAACACTTCATACTGGTCAATTTTAAATATTTATGCACCTAACTTAAATGATACCAGTTTATGAAACAGACTTTGAGGGGTCTGAGCAATGTGATATCCCATAATACCAAAGTAGTAAAGGAATTCATCACCCCTCTGTCTGAGTGGGCAGATCTTCTAATCAGACTCTAAACAAGGATTCAAAGGACTTAAACATGACCCTAGAACAAATGGGATTAATAGAAATATTGAGAACATACCATCCCAAAGCAAAGGAATATACTTTTTTATTGTCATCTCATGGAACATACTCCAAAATAAATCACATCCTAAGACACAAATAAAACCTCAGGAAAATTAAAGGAATAGAAATTATACCATATCTCTTCTCAGACTACAAATCTATGAAATTGAAGCTCAACTCCAACAAAAAGGTTCATTCCCACACAAAGTCTTAGAAATTAAACAACCTTATGCTGAATGATAGTTGGATTCAGGAAGAGGTAAAAGAGAAAATCATTAAATTCCTCAAACAGAACAACCATGAAGACACAAGTTACCAAAACCTGTGGGATGCAGCAAAAGCAGTGCAGAGAGGAAAATTTATTGCACTAGATGGCTACATTCAAAAAACAGAAAGTGAGCACATCAGAATACTCACAAATCATCTTATGGAATTGGAAAAAGAAGAACAATCTAACCCTAAACTCAGGAGAAGAAAACAAATAGCCAAAATTAAATTAGAGATTAATGTTATTGAAAACAAAAGAAAATATTCAGAAAATTAATGAAATGAAAAGTTGATTGTTGCTGGGCTAACTGATCTGTGATGCAGAAGAAAGCACTGATTATGAAATGAATAGCATGAAAGGTAGACTGAGGCTCACATCAGCACTCAGTAACCACCTATCTTTATTGATCCTCTTATATACTCTAAAACATCCAATAAAAGTTTAAAATATCAAACAGTTGATAAAGTGAAGTAAAATCATGGAAACTGCCATAAAAATTCCAATTCAGCACAAATACTGCTGAGCACGTGTTCAATTGATATACACTGAGAACATTTTGCTCGGGGCTAAAACACAAGAGTACCAGGCTGTCTGTTCCATTAGCCCATTTCCTTAAACTAAAACTAGCAACTATTGTGTTAATGAAGAGAAAGGAACAAAGTACAGCAGCCCAGTGCCTCAACAGATGTTCAGACCCCAGCTACAACCTGGCGTGGCCCTCTGGCACATTCCTGTCTGTGAACGTTTCTGCTTTTCCGCAGGCCTGGGCATGTAAGGGAATTCTATCTTAGGGCTATGTTCCTTGGGGAGCACATGACTCTAAACTACATGTGGGGCTGTACCCCTTCATTGGTTTTTGGAAAAAGTCAACAAAATAGACAAACCTTTGGCCAGACTAACCAGAAATAAAAAAGTAAAATCTCTAGTAACCTCAGTCAGAAATGATAAAGGGGAAATAAAAGATGCTACAGAGCTCCAACAGATTATCTCTGAATATTACAAGAAACTCTATGCCCAGAAAATTGACAATGTGGAGAAAATGGATCAATAATTTGAATCACCCCCTTTCCCTAGACTTAATCAAGAAGAACTAGATCTCCTGAACAGACCGACTTCAAGCACTGAGATGGAAGAAACAATAAAAAATTCCCCAACAAAAAATGACCCTAGTCCAGATGGCTTCACACCAGATTTTTTTTTAATTTTTTTTATTAGTTGATAGCTGTATACATTAATGCAAACATGGGGTACAGTGTACTGTTTTCATATACAATTTGAAATACTTTCATCAAGATGGTTAAAATAGATTTCATGTCATTTGCTTAGTCATTGTATCAAAACATTTATATTCTAGTTCTAGAAAAGTTCACTTATACCCTTGTTAGACAGATATATAGGTGATCTTTCCGGTCACTCTCCCACCACCCAGCCACCCTTCTCCCCTCCCCTTTCCTACCCCCTCCCCATATTCTTGGGCTAGAATTAAGTTGTATATTTCATTTGAGAGCTATAAATTAGTTTCATGAAAGGGCTGTTCACACCAGAATTTTATCAAACTTCGAAGAAGAGCTTATTCCTATACTCCAGAAACTACTTCAAAAAATTGAGAAAGAAGGAATCTTCCCCAAAATGTTTTATGAAGCAAATATCACCCTAATACCAAAACCAGGAAAAGATCTAACTAAAAAGAAGAACTTCAGACCAATTCCACTATGAATATAAATGCAAAAATTCTCAATAAAATCATAGCAAATGATTCAGCCCCCAGCTACAGCCCCCTTTTTACATTAGAAAGTCATATGTCACAATCAAGTAGGTTTCATTCAAGGGATGCAAGGCTGGTTTAACATGAATTTCATTAAAAAAGTCATACATCTTGATCAAGTAGGCTTTATCTGAGGGATGCAAGGCTGGTTTAATATATGCAAGTCCATTAACACAAGCCACCATATCAACAGAAGCAAAAACAAAGACCATATGATCCTCTTAATAGATGCAGAAAAAGCATTTGATAGAATTCAATATGCTTTTCTAATTAGAACTCTGAAGAATATAGGCATAGGTGGCACATTTCTGAAACTGATTGAGGCCATCTATTGTAAACCCACAGTTAACATTATACTGAATGGAGCAAAACTAAAAGCTTTTCCAGTCAGAACTGAAACAAGACCAGATTGTACTCTATCACCACTACTATTCAACATAATGCCAGAAGTTCTAGCCAGTACAATCAGGCAAAAAAAGGGTAATAAAAGACATACAAATGGGGGGTAGAATAATTTAAACTCTCCCTCTTTGCTGACAATATGAGCTTAACTTAGAGAACTCCAAAGACTCAACCACAAGACTCTTTAAAGTAACCAAAAAATATAGTAATGTCTCAGGATATAAAGTTTTAACAGTTGTCCACAAATCACTCCATCTCATTGTCCACAAATCAGTAGCCTTTGTATATGCCAATAACAGCCAAGATGAGAAGCTAATAAGGACACAATCTTCTTCAAAGAAGCTTCACAGAAGCTTCACAGAAAATGAAACACATAGGAATATACTTAACAAAAAAGGTGAAGGTCCTGAATAAAGAAAATTATGAGGCTGGGCACAGTGGCTCATGCCTGTAATCCTAGCACTCCGGGAGGCTGACACCAGTGGATTGATTGAGCTCACAAGTTTGAGACCAGCCTGAGAACAAGCAAGAACCCCATCTCTACTAAAATTAGACAAACTGAGGCAAGAGGATTGCTTGAGCCCAAGAGTTGAAGGTTGCTGTGAGGTACGACACCACAGAGCTCTACCCAGGACGATAGCTTGGGACTCTGTCTCAAAAAAAAGGAAAAAGGAAAAGAAAAAAAAAGAATATTATGAAAATATAAGAAAAGAAATAGCAGAAGATATGATTAAATGGAAGAACACACCATCCTATGGCTGGGAAGAATCAAAACTGTTAAAACGTCTATTCTTCCCAAAGCAATCTACAGACTGAATGCCATCACTATTAAAATACAATCATCATACTTTCAAGTGGTGGAAAAAATAATTCTTCATTTTCTATGGAACCAGAGGAATCCTATATAGCTAAGGCAATTTTTAGTAATAAAAACAAGGCCGGAGCATTAGCCTACCAGAATTTAGACTGTGCTTTAAGGCCATATTGAGCAAAACAGCACTGGCACAAAAATAAAGGTGTAGGTATCTGAATCAAATAGAAAACCATGAGATGAAAGTAAAACCTTACAGCTCCCTGATCTTTGATTAATCAAGCAAGAACATACACTAGGGAAAAGAATCCATATTCAATAAATGGTGCTGGGTGAACTGGACAACCATGTGTAAAGGACTGAAAGTGGACCTACATCTTCCTTTGCTCACCAACATTGAATCAAGATGGAAAAAAGATCTACATCTAAGGCATGAATCAATAAAAATCCTTCAAGAAAGTGTGGGAAAAACACTTGAAGATATCAGCCTGGACAAAGACTTTATTTAGAAGACACTAGTGCCAATTGTAACAACCACAAAAATACACAAATGTGACTTAATTAAACTGAATCACTTCTGTACAGCAAAGGAGACAACAAACAAAGCAAATAGACAACTATCAGAATGTGAAAAGATATTTGCATAATATGAATCAGGCAAAAGGTTGATATAGAAAACTCAAATGAAAGAACAACAACAACAAAAGTCAATAATCCATTAATATAAATGGGCAAGTGAGATGAATAGACCTTTCTCTAAAGAAGACATACTAATGGCTAACAAGTATAGGGAAAAGTGCTCATCTTCCCTAATTATCAGAAAAATGCAAATAAAAACCACCCTGAGATATGAACTGACCCCAGTGAGAATAGCCCACATCACAAAGTCTCAAAGCTGCAGATGCTGGCATGGTTGTGGAAAGAAGGGAATAATTTTAGAATGCTGGTTGAAATGCAAAAAAAAAAAAATACAATCCTTTTGGAAGGAAATATGAAAAATCCTCAAAGAACTCAAACCAGACCTCCCATTAGATCCTGCAATCCTATTACTGGTCTCTACCAGAAGAAAAAAAAATCATTTTATCATAAGGAAATTTGCACTAGATTGTTTATTACAGCTCAATATACAATTGCCAAATTGTGGGAACAAACTAAACACCAACCAATCCAGGAATGGATTAGCAATCTGTTATACATGTGTATATATATAATATGGAATGCCATATAGCCACAAAAAAGGATAATGACTTTCATCTTTTGTGTTAATTTCAATGGAGTTGAAATACTTTATTCTTAGTAAAGCATCACAGGAATGGAGAAGCAAGAATTCAATGAACTCAATTCTGATATGAGGACAATTGATGCTAGTAGATGGTGTGGGAAGGGAAAATGGGGGAGAGGAGAGATGGAAGGAGGAAAGGAGGTGGGGCTTATGGTTGTGTGACACATCTCTTGGGGGTGGGACACTATTAATAGAGAGACTTCACACAGCAAACACAATGAGTGTAGCCTGGTTCAATGTACCCTCAATGATTCTCCAACAATAAAAAAGAAAGAAAGAAAGGAAACTATAGACCAACATCTTTGATGAATATCAATGAAAAAAATATTCAATAAGATACTAGCAAACAGACTTCAATGAAACATCAAAAATATTATATGCCATGATCAAGTTGGTTTTATTCCAGGGTTACAAGGTCAGTTCAACATATGTAAATCTATAAATACAATACATAATATAAGTAACATAAAAACAAAGACCATATGATTCTCTCAATTCATGCAGAAAAGCTTTTGGTAATATCCAGCATCCTTTTGTGATAAGTACACTTAAGAAAATAGGTTTAGGTGAGTCACTTCTTGAACTGATAGAGGCCATCTACAGCAAGCCCCCAGCCAATATCATATTGAATGGAGTAAAATTGAAAACATTTACACTCAGATTTGCAACTATACAAGGATGCCGATTGTCTCCACTGCTATTCAGTATAGTAATAAAAAAAAGTCTTAGCCATCACAATTAGGCAAGAGAAGGTGATCAAAAGTATCCAATGGAATCAGAAGGGATCAAAATCTCACTCTTAATGAATGATATGCTCTTATAACTAGAGAATCCCAGAGACTCAACTATAAAACTCTTAGAAGTTTTCAAGGAATATAGCAGCATCTCAGGATACAAAATCAATACTTAAGTAGCTTTTATATATACCAATAATAGTCAAGCTGAAAATATAGTCAAGGACCATATCCCTTTTACAGTAGTGCCAAAGAAGATGAAATATTTTGGAATTTACCTAACAAAGGATGTGAAAGATCTCTATAAAGAGAATTATGAAACTCTGGGAAGTTTGGATGGTAACAAATGGAAAAACATTCCATGCTCATAGATGGAAAATAATCAACATTCTTAAAGCATACTACACAAAAGCAATATACACATTTAGTGCAATCCCTATCAAAGTACCATTGTCATACTTTAAAGATCTTGAAGAAATAGTACGTCATTTTATATGGAGTCAGAAAAAAACTCAAATAGTCAATACATAATTTAAAATGAAAAACACATTAGGAGGTATCACATTAGCAGACTTCAGGCTATACTATAAATCTATAGTGATCAAAATAGCATGGTACTGGCACAAAAACAAGGAAGTAGATATAAGGAACAGAATAGAGAACCAAGAGATTAACCCAGCCACTTATTGTCATTTGACCTGTGTAAGCTTATCAAAATATTCACTGGGGAAAAAATTCCACATTTAAAAAATGGTGCTAGGGGAACTGGATGGCAACCTATAGGAGACTGAAACTGGATGCTTACCTTTCACCAATAACAAAAATTGATTCTCACTACATAAAATATTTAAAATATTTAAACTTAAGACATGAAACTATAAAGATACTTGGAGAGAGTGCACACAAAACACTTGAAGAAATTGACCTGGAAGAAGATATTATGAGGATAAAATCCCTGGCAGTTGAAGAAACACCAAAAATACATTACTGGGGTCTGATCAAACTAAAAAGTTTCTGCAAAGCCAAGAGCACAGTAAGTAAAGAAAACAGACAACCTTAACAATGGGAGAAGATATTTGCAGGTTATGTTTCTGACAAAGGTATGATAACTAGAATCCACAAAGAACTCAAACTAATCAATAGGAAAAGAAGAAATAACCCCATTTCATTATGGGCAAGAGACTTGAACAGAAGTTTCTCTGAAGAAGATAGGCACATGCCCTACAAACACATGAAAAAATGCTCATCATCTTTAATCATCAGAGAAATGCAAATCAAAACCACTTTGAGATATCAACTAACCCCGGTAAGATTAGCCCACACCACAAAATCCCAAAACTACAAATGTTGGTGTGTATGTAGAAAGAAGGGAACACTTCTACACTGCTGGTGGCAATGCAAGCTAATAGGGCCTTTTTGGAATGAAATTTGGAGAACACTCAAGGAAGTAAAAGTAGACCTAACATTCAGTCCTACAAATCCTCTTGTAGGTATATACCCATATGATTTAAAATCATTTTACAACAAAGACATTTGCACTAGAATATTTATTGCAACCCAGTTTATAATTTCCAAGTCATGGTAGCAGCCCAAGTGCCCACTGACCCATGAATGGATTAAAAAATTGTGGTATATATATATGGAATACTATGCAGACATAAAAAGATGGTGACTTTACTTCTTTAATGTTTAACTGGATGGAGCTGGAACATATTTTTCTTAGTAAAGTATCTCAAGAATGTATGGAAAAGTATCCAATGGACTCAATGCTATACGAAACCAATACATAATTACCTACACATTCATACAAATGATAAAACATAACTCTAGTCTAGAAAGAAAGAGGGAAGAAAAGGGAGATGGGATGGGAGAGGAGAGGCCAGAAGGAGGAAGGGTTCTTAGTGAGACCTCACCTAATGTGCACATGCAATGGCACTATTAAGAGTAGGTTATAAATGTCTTACCACAACAAATAGGTAAGTGACATGATGGTTATATTAATCAGTTTAATGTAAACATTCCACATTGTATTTCAAATCAGCATATTATACCACATAAATGTATTAATATACACAGTTATGATTTTTAAAATAAGAAAAGAAAGAAAATCCAACATATGAAAATGAAGCTTTTTTTTACAGAACAGAAAGAAAAAGTTAAGTACTAAGAACAAGCTTTAAAATATTTCCTCTGTTTTAAATTAAGGATCTTAATTTCTTACTGAGACTGGGTCCATCCCTGTGCAGGATGGGGACTAAATAAAGGCCACTTAGCTCTTAGTTATCTTTCATGGAGAAAGATTCAGGTAAAGTACCATTCTGTCTGTCTGTATAAGCTGCTCTTACCTCCTGTTAAACAATTCCAGAAAAACAAAACCACATTCTTCTCATTTATTTAGGATTATGAAATATTATAAGTTCAAAAGTACACTTGTAAATAAAAATAAGTGAGGACCAGAAAGGATTTGTTCAAAACTATATACTAGAGTATCCTATCTGGCCAACACACTGAATGGAGAGAGAATCTGTGTGTCTGTGGTGGGAGAGTGAACTGATTGTAGGGCTTTCTTTTTTTTTTTGAGATAGAGCCTCAATCTGTCCCCCTGGGTAGAGTGCCATGGCATCACAGCTCATAGCAACCTCCAACTCCTGGGCTCAAGCGAGTCTTCTGCCTCAGCCTCCCAAGTAGCTGAGACCACAGGTGCCTGCCACAACACCGAGCTATTTCTTTCTTTCTTTTTTTTTTTTTTTTTTGGTTGCAGCCTTTATTGTTCTTTGGTGGGCCCAGGCTGGATTCGAACCCACCATCCTAGGTGTATGTAGCTGGTGCCTTAGCCACTTGAGCCACAGGTGCCAAGCCAGTTGTAGGGCTTTCAATTGAAATTCAGAGCTTCCCTAGCACAGAGGAACACAGCATGAGGCACATGCTGGTGCCCACGAAGGGAAGATTTTAACTAGCCCAGCCAGAGTGAAATCCTTTGCTCTGAAGCCTAAGTTCTTACCTTTGTACTAAATTTGTAAGGCAGTTGGTCCATGGAAACTACAGTTTGGGGGCAATTCTTGTCACCATGGTGGCTCAAAGACAGTGGACTTGGGGTGTGCATGACTCAGTGAGACACCGGCAGCTGTGTACAGGCCAGTGCCTGTGTTATCCCTCCTCTAGCTACCAACATCAAGGCTTAGGGATAGTCTTTCTCCACTTGAGGAAAAGAAAGGTACAAAATTATAGAACTGTATTTTGCAACTTGAATACCAGTTCAGCCACAGTAAAATAAAGTACCAAGCAGACTCTTCAGACCCCAAGTCTAAGCCATAGTTCCTGGATGGCATTTATGGATCAACCCCAAAACAGAAGGGAATATACTTCCTGGAAGGGAAGGACTCAATTCTGGCAGAATTCACCACCTGCTAACTAAAGAGACATTGGCTTTGCATAAACACCAGAGGTAGTTAGGCAACAGTTACTACTGGCTTTGGGTGAGACTGGGCTGGCTTGAATTGTGACCTGGTGCTAGTGGCCACAAGGGTGCTCTTAGTTCATTCCTCCTCCAACTCCCCTACTCCAGCAGCACAGTACAGAGAGTGAGGGAAGAAAGTGAGAGACATTTCCTGGTAAGCCAGGGGATTCTACCATATCTTACCCAAGCACACCAAGGGAATACTACCAAAGGTCTGCAAAAATCATATCATTAATGGGCTTGGGGCATGATGAGTGCTGATACGGCCACAGTGACCAAACACTTAAACCATAACACTTAATTCCATATGAGTATCTGGAAGAAACTGTCCAGGAAGAGACAAGTTCAAATAAGCCCAAGCTTTGAAGATTAAAATAAGTAACTAACTCTTCAATGCTCAAATAGTGACAAACATCCACAAGCATCAAGAACATTCAACAAAATATGACCTTACTAACAAACTAAATAAGATACAAGTGACTAGTTCTGGAGTAATGGAGATAGGTGACATTTCAGACAAAGAATTCAAAATAACCTTTTGCAAAGAATGTTAGTGAACTTCAAGATAGCACAAAGAAATGATTCAGAAGCTATCACAGAAATTTAACAAAGAGATTAAAATAATCATTTAAAAAATCAAGCAGAAATTCTAGAGGTCCAGAATTCAATTCAAAAACAGAAATGGGGGACAAGAAGGCCAACAGGCACCAGCCTCTGACAGAAGATCCTGTCCAGAGGGAATAATTTCTAGAAAGTACCCAACAAAGTTGAAGACGGGGAGCCCAGCTGAGAGAGAAGAGTGATATCTGCAGGACAATTCTGCTGAGGCAAGTTGAAACTCCAAGAAAGTAATCTACAGGTACATAATTCATCCCAAAGGAAACGTGTCTACCCAATCCCCCAAGAAAGTTGTGTTTTTCTCTTTATTTTCTCTTTGTCTGCTCCTGTAGGTTTTCTACAGACGAGTGGTGAACTGACTTATTACCTTACCCTATGTGTGAGAGCTACAGGAAGTGGGGTCTACTCCCCTAGAGGAACTCTGCTGAGATTCTGAACACTCTCTCACCAGGCAGAAAAATTTAACTAAAGTTTTCACTGCCATTTTCAATTTCCAGTTCACCATTCCCCCCTTGCCTGCATAGACAGTGAAGGGAGGTCCAAGAGCAGTGTCCCTGCACCCCTGCAAGAACAAGTGACCTGCCATGGCCCTGAAGCCAGAGTAATGCTAGAGCCTCCCCAGTGGCAGGCAGATTCCCACTTCTCCCACTATCTTCTCCAGGCACTGGCCGGCAGACCTGCTGCTTGAGCCCCATGTTCCCCTGGTGGCAGGTGGATCCCCACTGCTCCCACCACCCTTGCCGGGCCCAGGTAGTCTGAGAACTACAACAGGAAGTTCAGTTGAGAGGGAACCCCACTAAAGCAACAGTACCCCAAGGTGAAAAGCAGAAGCCGCAGCAGTAGGAACAATAAGGCTCACACTCATAAGGCTTTTCCTGACAAACATGCCCTATCTCTCTGGACATCCAGAGGAACCCGGTATCTTCTCTGGTGGCAGCCACTGGAAGAAGGGTTCTGGGAGGGACTTCAAATGGTGTAAATTCAGCATGGGGCAGAATCAGTGGGAAAACAAGGCGACAAGAATAACCAGAGTAGATCAACTCCACCAAGGAAAAATGGGGCAGATGTAATTGAAGATCCCATCCATAAACAGATGGCTGACATGTCAGAAAATGATTTCAGAATTTGAATAGCAAATAAGATTAACAGAATGGAAGAAAGGAGGGAATTAGAATTTAAGGTATTCTAAAAATGTCACAAGAATTCAATAATTTCAAAGATAAAATGATCAAAGATTTTGAAACATTGAGGCAAAAGTTTGCAGCCCTCCATATTAGCAAGAAGAGAACAAGTGATCTCATCTCAGGGTGGGAAAGGGACTTGAAGAGAAATTTCTTGAAAGAAGATGAGTGCATGGCCTACATACATATGAAAAATGCTCACCATCCTCAATCATTAGAGAAATACAAATCAAAACTACTTTGAGATATCACCTAATACAAGTAAGATTAGCCCATAACAAAAAAACCCCAAAATCAGAGATGCTGGCGTTGATGTGGAGAAAAGGGAACACTTCTACACTGCTGGTGGGAATGTAAACTAATACGTCCCATTTGGAAAGACGTCTGGAGAACAGTTAGAGAACTGAAATTAGACCTGCCATTTGATCCTGCAATTTCTTTATTAGGTATACACCCAGAAGACCAAAAATCACATTAACACAAAAATATTTGTATCAGAATGTTTATTGCATCCCAATTCATAATTTTCAGGTCAAGGAAGAGGCACAAGTGCCCATTGATCCACGAAGGGATCAATAAACTGTGGTATATGTTCACCATGGAATACTATGTAGCAATAAAGAAAGATGGAGACTTTATGTCTTTCATGTTCGCATGGATGGAGCTAGAAACTGTTCTTCTTAGCAAACTATCACAGGAATGGAAGAAAAAGTATCCAATGTACACAGCTCAATTATGAAATTAATTTATAGCTTTCGTATGAAATCTATAACCTAATAGCAGCCTAAGAATATGGGGAGGGGGCAAGGATAGGGGTGGGTGGAATGGGTAGAGGGAGGGTGATTGGAGGGATTACTTTTTGGTTTATCTTACAAGGATACAAGTGAATCTTTCTAAGAGTAGAATATGAACGTCTTAACATAATAATTAAGAAAATGACATGAAGGCTATTTTCACCAGTTTGATGAAAATATTTCAAATTGTATGAGAAAACACCACACTGTACACCAGAATTGCATAGTTATCATGTACATAGTTATCATTTAATAAAAAAAAAAGTTTGCAGCCCACAAAGATCTGAGAAATACAGTAGAATCCCTTGGTAATAGAATGGAGCAGGCAGAAGAAAGTATCTCTGACATTGAAGACAAAGCTTTTGAACGTGCCCAAGCACTCATAGAAGCAGAGAAATGGAGAGCAAAAATGAATCTTTCTCTCAGAGAGCTCTGGGATAATTTGAAGAAAACTAATATTCACCTTATAAGAATCCCTGAAGTTGATGAAGTTGCTTCACAAAACACAGAGGCTTTTCTTCATGAAATTACTAAAGAGAACGTTTGAGACATGCCAAGAGATTCTGAAACTCAGATAGCAGACAGTTTCAGAATGCCAGCATGACTCAACCCAAATGAGACATCCCCCAGGGACATCATAATTAACTTCACTAAACTTAATATAAAAGAAAATTCTGAAAGCAGTTAGACGTAAGAAAACCACAACCTACAAGGGGAAGAGTATTAGAATGACTACAGATCTCTCTGCTGAGACCTTTCATTCTAGAAGAGGATGGTCATAGACTCCTAATCTCCTAAAACAAAATAACTTTCAACCCAGGATCCTAAACGTATCCAGATAAACTGAGTTTTATTTATGACAGAGAAATTAAATACTTTAATGACATTCACATGTTGAAGAAATTTGCTGTGACTAAACCAGCTCTGCAGGACATTCTCAGACTGATCCTTCATAATGACCAGCACAATCCTCCACCGCAAAAGTAAACTCACTCAGAAATTTTTCGTCAAATTACAAATTTCACAGTGGCAAAAAGATTAAAAATGTCCACTGGACTTCCAAATAACTCGATACCCAAAAGTTTACAAGGCTTGTCAATATTCTCGATCAATGTGAATGGCTTAAATTGTCCTCTAAAGAGGCACAGGTTGGCTGACTGCATACAAAAACTCAGGCCAGATACTGCTGCATACAAGAATCTAATCTAACCTTAAAAGTTAAATGTAATCTCCAGGTGAAGGGATGGTCTTCTATATTCCAGGTAAATGGAAAGCAGGAAAAAGCAGGTGTTGCAATTTTATTCATAGATATAATAGGCTTTAAACCAAGAAAATTAAGCATGGATAAGAAATGTCACTTTCTTTTTGTTAAGGATAATACCCCAAATGATGAGATTTCAATAATCAATATTTATGCACCCAAACAGAATGTACTTCAATGTATAAGAGATACTCTAATAGGCATGAACAACTAGATTTCTCCCAGATCCATCATCGTCAGAGATTTCAATACTCCTTTGGCAGTGTTGAATAGATCCTCCAACAAGATTAGCAAAGAAATTTTAGATTTAGATTTAGATTTAGATTCAGCATTTGGATTTCATGAACATCTACAGAATATTTCATTCTAACAAAACTGAATATACATTTTTCTCATCAGCCCATGAAACATACTTGAAAATCGATCACATCTTAGGTCACAAGTCTAAACTCAGCAAATTTAAAAGAATAGAAATTATTCCTTGCATCTTCTCAGACCATCATGGAATAAAAGTTGAACTCAGTAACAAAAGGAATCTGAAGACTCATACAAAAACATAGAAGCTAAATAAACTTATGTTGAATGATAGGTGAGTCAGAGATGAGATCAAGAAAGAAATTACCAAATTTTTCGAACAAAATGATAATGAAGATACAAGTTATCAGAACGTCTGGCATACTGCAAAGACATTCCTAAGAGGGAAATTTATAGTATTGCAAGCCTTCCTCTAGAGAATGGAAAGAGAGGAAGTTAAAAACTTAATGGAACATCTCAAGCAACTGGAAAAGGAAGAAAACTCAAATCCCATACCCAAAAGAACAAAAGAAATAACCAAAATTAGAGCAGAATTAAATGAAATTGAAAACAAAAGAATTATACAGCAGATCAATAAATCAAAAAGGTGGTTTTGTGAAAAGGTCGATAAGATAGATAAACCTTTGCCCAACCTAACCAAGAAAAAAAGAGTAAAATCTCTAATTTCATCAATCATAAATGGTAAAGATGAAATAGCAACAGACCCCTTAGAAATTCAAAAAATTCTTCATGATGTTTATAAGAAAACTTATTCTCAGAAATATTAAATTCTGAAGGAAATCGACCAATACTTGGAAGCATGCCACCTTCCAAGACTAAGATAGAATCAAGTGGAAATGTTGAACAGGCCTATATCAATTTCTGAAATAGCATCAACTATACAAAATATCTCTAAAAAGAAAAGCCCAGGACCAGATGGGCTTCATGTCAGAATTCTACCAAACCTTTAAAGAGGAACTGTTACCTATACTACTTAACCATTTCCAAAATATAGAAAAAGATAGAATACTACCAAACACTTTCTATGAAGCAAACATCACCTTGATCCCCAAACCAGGAAAATACCCACCAAATAAAGAAAATTATAGACCAATATTACTAATGAACATTGATGCAAGAAAATGCAACAAGATCCTAACAAACAGAATCCCTCAACACATCAAACAAATTATACACCATGACCAAGTGGGTTTTATCCTAGGATCTCAAGGCTGGTTCAACATACATAAATCTATGAACATAATTCATCACATAAACAAATTAAAAAACAAAGACCATATGATTCTCTCAATTGATGCAGAAAAAGCTATTGATACTATCCAGCATCCCTTCATGATCAGAAAACTTAAGAAAATTGGCACAGAAGAGATATTTCTCAAATCAATAGAGGCCATCTACATCAAGTACACAGCCAATATCGTACTGAATAGAGTTAAATTGAACTCATTGCCACTCAGATCAGGAACAGCTAAGGTTGCCTATTCTCTCCATTGCTCTTTACCATTGTAATGGAACTTTTAACCATTGCAATTAGGGAAGAAAAGACAATCAAAGGTATCCATATAGGATCAGAAGAGATCAAACTTTCACTCTTCACAGATGATATGATTGTATATCTGGAAAAAAACAGGGATTATACTACAAGACTCTTAGAAGTGACCAAGGAATACATCAGTGTCTTGGGTTACAAAATCAACACTCATAAATCCATAGCCTTTATACATACCAACAACAGTCAAGCTGAAACTATAGTCACAAATTCTACTCCATTTACAGTAGTGCCAAAGAAGAAGAAATATCTGGAAGTTTACCTAACAAAGGATGTGAAAGACCACTATGAAGCCAACTATGAAACTCTAAGAAAAGAAATAGCTGAAAGTGGTAGCAAATGGAAATACATACCATGCTCATTGCTGGGAAGAATCAACATTGTTAAATTGTCCATACTACCCAAAGCAATATATAATTTTAATGCAATCCCTATTAAAGCTCCACTATCATACTTTAAAGATCTCGAAAAAAAATACTTCATTTTATATGGAATCAGAAAAAACCTGAAATAGGTAAGACATTACTCATAAATAAAAACAAAGCAGGAGGAATCACACTACCAGTCCTCAGACTATACTATAAATCCATAGTGATCAAAACAGCATGGTACTGGCATAAAAAGAGAGAGGTAGATGTATGGAACAGAATAGAGAGCCAAGAGATGAATCCAGCTACTTACTGTTATATGATCTTTGACAAGCCAATTAAAAACATTGAATGGGGATAAGATTCCCAATATAACGAATGGTACTGGGAGAACTGGCTGGTGACCTGCTGAAGAATGAAACTGTATCCACACCTTTCACCACTAACTAAGATAGACTCTCACTGGATTAAAGATTTAAACTTAAAACATTAAACTGTAAAAATACTAGAAGAAACTGAAGGGAAAACAGTTGAATAAATTGGCCTGGGTGAATATTTTATGAGGAGGACCTCTCGGGCAATTGAAGCAACATCAAAAATACACTACTGGGACCTCATCAAACTAAAAACCTTCTTCACAGCCTGGAACACAGTGAGTAAATCAAACAGACTGCCCTCAGAATGGGATAGGATATTTGCTGGTAATGTCTCTGAGAAAGGTTTAATAACCAGAATCTACAGAAAACTCAGATGTATTAGCAAGAAGACAAGTGTTCCCATCTCAGTGTGGGCAAGAGACCTGAGGAGAAACTTCTCTAAAGAACACTGGCACATGGCCTACACATATATGAAAAAATGCTCATCATCCTTAATCGTCAGAGAAATGAAAATCAAAACTACTTTGAGATATCATCTAACACTAGGAAGACTAGCCCATATCACAAAATCCCAAAAGCACAGATGCTGGTATAGTTGTGGATAAAGGGACCACTTCTACACTGCTGGTGGGATTGTAAACTAAATCGTTCCTTTTGGAAAGATATCTGGAGAACACTTAGAGAACTATAAATAGACCTGCCATTTAATCCTATAATTCCTCTACTAGTATATATCCAGAAGACCAAAAATCACACTATAACAAAGATATTTGCATCAGAATGTTTATTGCATCCCAATTCATAATTGATAGGTCATGGAAGAAGCCAAAGTGCTCATCAACCCACGAATGGATTAATAAATTGTGGTATATGTACACCACGGAATACTATACAGCCCTAAAGAATGGTGGAGACTTTACCTCTTTCATGTTTACATGGATGGAGCTGGAAAATATTCTTCTTAGCAAAGTATCCCAAGAATGGAAGGGAAAGTATCCAATGTACTCAGCCCTACTATGAAACTAATTTATGACTTTCATAGGAAAGCTATAACCCAATTTTAGCCCAGGAATATGGAGAGAGGGGAGAGAGAAGGGAGGGTGATTGATGGGATCACGCCTATGGTGCATTCTATAAGGGTACATGTGAATCTCTGATTGTGGAGTGTAAATGTCTTAACACAATAACTGGGGAAAAGACATGAAGGCTATGTTGACCAGTTGGATGAGAGTATTTCAAATTGTATACAGAAACAGTACACTGTACCCCATGATAGTATTGATGTACACTGCTATGATTTAATAAAAATAAATAAATAAATAAATAAAAATAAATAAAAAATCTTTTTTAAAAAAAAGTGTTTTCCCCACACTTTCTTCAAGGACTTTTTCATGTGTTAGATTTAGATCTTTTATTCATCTTGAATCAGTTCTCCCAGCATCAGTTCTCCCATTTGTTGAATAATGATTCTTTCCCCCAGTGTACGTTCTTGTTTGGTTTATCAAAGATCAGATGGTTATAAGATATTAGTTTCATCTCCTGGTTTTCTATTGAGTTCCAGATGTCTATGTCATTATTTTTGTGCCAATACCATGCCGTTTTGATCACTATGGGCTTGTAGTATAACTTAAAATATGGTATGCTGATGCCCCCAGCTTCGTTTTTATTCCTAAGAATTGCCTTAGCTTTGTGAGTTTTTTTTCCTGGTTCTATACAAAATGAAGAATTATTTTTTATAGATGTTGAAAGTATGATGTTGGTTTTTTTTTTTTAATTAAATCATAGCTGTGTGCATTGTTGCAGTCATGGGTACAATGTGCTGGTTTTACATACAGTTTGAAGTATTTTCATCAGACTGATTAAAACAGCTTTCATGGCCTTTTCTTGGTTATTGTGTTGGGACATTTATATCTACATTTGGTGAGTTTCACATGTACCCTTGTAAGATGCACCGTAGATGTGGTCCCACCAATCATCTGTATGTCTTCTTTTGAGAAATATCTAGTTAGATCTTTTGCCCACTTTTTAATTAGGGTATTTGTGTTCTTGCTATTGATATATTTGAGTTCTTTATATATGTTAGTTATTAAAACCTTATCAGAGGTAAAAGAAAAATTAAGACAACTAAACATTTTCAAGACTGAAGAACAAGATTGATTTGCATGAAAATGACGTCATACTATACTTAGCCTTCTAAAATAATCACCAGAGAATGTGGTTATAATAAATTCATCACTACATTTCTCTAAAATAGAACATGGAAGCTATGACTCACATTTGGTCCTGTACCTGATCACCAGATAGACATGACCAAGTCCATAAAGTTAGGGCTACTCAAAAAGAGTAAATCATGTCAAAATTAAAATTATACGTAAGACATAAATTATAATTCTAATTATATATTAGATACATCACTGTCATGCAAATATCAAGTTATCTCGATTTATAGTAAGCATAATAAATAAAACAATGAGTGCATTTACAAAATATTCTGCTTTGGAAAATTTGCCCTAATAACTATAAAAGACAAATTAACTTATTTCTGCCTTGGATAAGAATATTTTTTCTTTGAATCAAGTAACTGCTTCTTGATGCTAATGGCTTTGAGTGGTCCTACTTGGTTCTAAGAATTCCAGCAAAGTAGAGCTGGCCACTTGTAAATAGGTAATAATGTATATGTAAAGTATAAATTAGTAATGTTTCGAAAATTTTTAAAACAGTGAAATTAAACTCAGAACCATCCAATCCACTTTCCTACTATAGAAGAGAAACCAGGAAGAAGGAATGTAAAAGGAAGACACTGGTGTTCATATTATTAAACAGCAGTTTTCTACTGAGGGCCTTCACATGTGCAATCACAATTACGTGCCGATTTATGTCACCTTGTAACCAATGAGGACACTGAGTCTCAGAGGGAAATTTGGCCAATTTCATCAAGCTAAGGAGTAGAATCAAAAGTAGTTCTGTGTACTGTTAAACTTTTGATGTTTCCTTTCTACCAAAAGTCAGAAAATATTTTCTATAAAGAGCCAAATAGTGCATATTTGAGGTTTTGTACTCCATTCATTCTGCCACAATCACTCAACTCTGCCTTTGTAGTGTGAAAGTAGCCACAGACAATAAGCAAATAAGAGGATGTGACTGGGTTCCAATAAAACTTCATTTGCAAAACAAGACTGTGGGCCATATTTGGCCATGGACCATAGTTAGCCAACCCCTTCACTACCATATCAAACAACAACAACAATTACCACAAGCACCCCAAGTACAACATATGTTACTAACGGTGTTTATGGTAATTGTAAATAGGTAATAACGTGTATGTAAAGCATAAATTAGTAATGTTTTGAAATTTTTTTGAAACAGTGAAATTAAACTCAGAACCATCCAAACTACTTTCCTTTGGATGTAAGGAAAGTAGTTTGGATGTAAGCTATTTATCAGAGCCCTTATCGAATGCTAACTATTGTGTTAGGCACTTTATTTAATTTTTACGATACCAACACTATACCTTTGATATTATTCTCATCTCCATTCTGTATATATAAGGAAACTAGAGATTAAGTAACTTGTTCAAGCTCACACATAGTAAGTGGTAGAGCTAGGTTTTGAATCAACATCCATGTTCTCAGCCACTTACTCTATTCCCTCCCAATCCCAGAAGTGTAGGAGCACACTGTAGTCATGCCTGCAATACACGCGTGTTGGCCTTGCCTAAGAATGAAGGAGGGACGCTCAACAGAGCTCTAATCTTGGGAAGGATACAGTTCTTTTTTAAGTGTCTGTCTATGCATGGTAAATTAGACTTTACTAAATAAACTTTACTAAATATTTTCAACCCTTAAGTATAAGTGTTGTTAAGTGTTGATTATCAACATGGTTAATTCTCCAAAGGATCATTCTCAATCTGATAAAATAGACTTGCTGTCCCTTTTCTTGGCTCACCTTCATGTGCAGACAATGTATCTAGGGTTAATTCCTCCTACATGAAGGGGGAAATGCATAAACTCTATGTCTTTTAAATCAATAGAATTTTGTTTAAAAACAAGATTCTGATATGAGCTCTCTACTTCTTGTGCTAATCAATAAAAGAATGAACTTTGACTGAAAAAAAACAAATGCTCGTTTAAATGAGTATTAGATAGGCTATTTTGAGAGATCAAAAAAATCTCCAAATTCCTTCAGAGAACTTGGAGTTAATTGTCAGGGTACACATGGAAATGAGAAAGCTGTAATCATAGATATCAAACACACCTCCCAGAAGCTCAAGGAACAAAACCCACTTCATACCAAAGCTAAGCCACCTGAGGGATAAGACTCAAGTTCCTCTAGGTTCCCCAAAGACCTTAGTCATTCATTCAAGGGTTCAGTTACTCTCTCTCAACCTGTTCCTCTCTGTGGCTCTTTCACTCATCCTTCTCCTGCCAGTTGGTTACCTTCTTGCTTCTTACTTACAGCATGTGCCCACTCATGGGACGTATGACCTGTCTCTGCCTCAGGAGCTGTCATCTTCTATAGCTGCCACTAACTACATAACCTTCTCTATACAACCTTTAGCAGAGTTCCAAGAGAAGACTGATCAGGTTGGTCCACATTCTCTCTAGATAGGTAGATTTTCTTCTGAGCTCTATTTATACTCTGCTGGACAGATTATGTCTAGATACCCTTTCCGATCCAATCAGTTGTGGTAGATTATGCATAATATTCCCTCAGATGACTCTCTTGAAGAAGGAGAGTTTTCATTCAGAGGATGAGGAGGTGTCCATCACTGGGTCTGAATGCTAATCAATACCTTCTCTGAAAAGAGAGATAATCTATTAACATGTCATTCTGATAAGGGAGCCACCTCTTTCAACCGGCATTTCTATTTCTCACTTTACATTTTTTTTCTTTTAATACAACCATTTCCAATTTCCCATGCATACCCCAGCCTACAAAGCAGAATTTTTTCACAGTAGTTGACACTCTAAAGAATATTACCAAGAAGAGAGTCAGCCAATTTTCTTTTATGGGGGCAATCTGCAAAATAGTTATTGCTAGAAAATGGAGAAGCTTGAATATGAAACCCTGGAAAAACACTGGATAGGAGATGAACCAAACAGGGTGATGTTTTTCCACTGCTTGCCCAGGGAATTGTAATGTGAGGACCTCAATAAGCAATCACAGTGCACTCTGATTAAAATAGCTGAGTTATAATCTAAAGGAGACTGAATAATTTAGAAAGAAAAATCTGCCAAGCCTCAGTAGAGGAGAAGAAAAATAGTATCTGAATTAGAAATGTGTATGTCATCGGGCCAATGTAGTCCTCCAACTATCAGATGTGTAGGTATGTTTAAATTCATACCCAGGAGAGGAAAAGTACAAATGATTAGTACCTGCAAAAAATACCTGCAGAAAGTACCTGAAGCCCCCAGGAGGATGCCCAGATTACACCTGTGAACAGAAGGGAATGGATTTAATTCTCTACAAACCAGAACTCTAAGAATAAATGAAGGAATTGAATAGCAATAAAAATAAGTTAATGAAATATTTCCCCCGTAGTCCAGCAAGAATTATTTGAGTTAGGCCAGTTTCTTTAGGTTCACAATGAGAAAAAAAAATAACAGATCTTGAGTATTTTACTTTTAGAAAATATCACAATAACTCAAAGTTTACAGAAAGGATATTGTGCGAAGGTTGTGTTTTTAATCTAATGCTAAAAGATTTAGAAAGAAATTAGAAAGAGCATGGGCTTAGTGGTTACCTAGATATTGCCTTAAATTCTGCCTCTGCTATTTACCGGCTGTGTGAGAAAATTACTTAAATTCCATGAGCTGCATCTGTTAAGTGGAGATAATAAGAATAGTAATATGGAGTTGTAAGAGTTAGAAGTAATTTATAAAAAGCCCCTCTGAACAGGATCTGACCTATGACAGAACGTAACTGCAATGGCTGTTAAGATTACTGGTTTGAGAGCGAGGAAGTGACTCTGCCTTTTGGAGGTTCCTCCTGGCTATGTCCCTCAGAAAGGAGGACAAAAATGAGGGCAAAGGGATCTTGAGGGTTAATGAGCCCAAAACAGAAAGCTGCACACAAAGTCTGGCAAGGCCCTCAAACTAATCTAACCCATCCTGTTTTCCCTTGGTGTTTATACATGTAAATAGTGTGAATCAGCAAAGAAAAAGCACTCAACAAAGACAGATTCTAGATGATCCTACTTATATGTGGAATCTGAAAAGGATGAACTCATAGAAGCAGAGAGTAGAATGATGGTTTCCGGGGACTGAGTATGTGGGGGAAGGAGGAAGTTGTTGGTCAAGGGTACAAACTTTGAATTATAACATGAATAAGTTCAAAGAATCTCATGTACAGCATGGTGAGTGCGGTTAATAATCCTGGATTATTCATTTGAAATTTGCTAAGAAAGTAGATTTTATGTGTCCTAATATCTCTCACATATGCACACACACACAAATGGTAACTACGTGTGGATCAATGTATTAATTTTATTGTAATTGTTACACAATGTATATTCATATCAAATTATTTCATTTTAAACCTTGAACATACACAATTTTTATTTTTCTCTTATACCCCTGTGAGGCTGGAAAAACTTGGAAAATATATTTTACTATCACCAAACCCCTGAGAAGTCCTGCAAGAAAGAAACCAATTTAACTATGAAAAAACTCAATCATAGTTTTAGGATCTTTTGCAAACACTGGCATAAGAGGAGGGCATCTCCTTTCCCTACCTACTTAAGGTGACCAGATTTTAACATGGGTAAAGCAGGACACCATTGGGAGGGGGCGGAGGGTGGGGTGGGGCCTGACAACAATGCAAACTTTGATAAGAAGTTCTCAATAATCAGTTCTCAACAATTATTTGTTATTATTAAAGTTTAACATTATAAAATTAGCAAAAATAATATAAAACTCATATCCTGGTGAAATAGCCCCATGGCAGCCAAAAGCCGTATATTTCCTTCCCGTTCTCCCATGTTCCCTAGCTTGTCATGCATTCTTTCCAAAAATTGGACTTTTTAAAAATGCTGCGGGACGTGGGACAAATTGTTAAAAATCAGGACTGTCCTGCCAAAAGCAGGACATCTGGTCACCTTACTCTAGAGAGGTGGGGGGCTACTTGTTTGTTCCAGACAGTCAGGCTGCTTCTGAGCTAATTGTCCTTGCCTAGCAGCAAGGGAGGGAGCCAGTCTCCTTCTGATACATTCCACCTGGGTGACTTTGCCCAGGAGGGGAGTAGGGAGTTTACATTAGCCTTTTCATTTCTAAATGAAGTTACATTAACCTCTTCATTCCCAAATGGAGTTACATTAACCTTTTCAGCAGCTAAAAACTGTATATTCCCTTCCCATTCTCCCTCTGTTCCTTAGCTTGTAGTGCATTCTTTCCAAAAATCGGGACTTTTTTAAAATGCTGCGGGACATGGGACAAATTGTTAAAAAGCGGGACATCTAGTCACCTTATACCTACTCCTATTTCTGAAGGTCTAAGGGTTTCTTCCCATGAGGGGGCTGGTAAACAGGTATTTTGGGCCCCCTGGGGTTGTATCATCTCAGAAGCAGAGAGAATGGGGACCAATGCTTTAACTGAGGTTGGGGATGACAGTTTGACCTCAAAATCACTTTGAGGCTAGGAGACAGATGGGGGAGCACTTCCACAATTGAGATAGATGAGCACTTTGCCTCATCCAGGAAGGACCCTCAGGGCTTGTAAGGCTTCTCTTAGGCTGCCAATGAATAGTAAAGAAGAGAAATCCAAACTCCTGGCAAAAGAGCTCCAGGCCTCAACCTAACCTGGAGGGAGTGAGCTTCCTAGCCTCCCATACCACACAGACACAAGCACCACAAGACTCTGGATGAAGACCTTTGGTCTCTTGTAAAGTAAGAGGGTGGACCTCTGGCAACAGTGACCAAAATGAAACTTTGACCAACCTTTGGAGGGAAAGGGGAAATTAGGCCCAGACTTCTTTTTATTTAGAAAAATATTTTTTTTCTCAAGTGTCATTGTCTATAGCAGTAAAAAAAAGAATAAGGGAAAATTACGTTTCCATTTCAAATCCATCCTTTGATTATATAATAGATTATCAGTCCTGTCTGTGCATAGTGAGGCCTCATTCCATTACACTTAAGCCATCCCTGGGCAGAATGATCCCCTCCTAACAGAGGAAGCTTTATACCACTGAGTGACACTTTCTGGGCCTCAGATATCAAGCGACCTCAGCCCTCCAGAGGTTGAGTAAGTAAATGAAATGAGCTTCTGAGTAGCCAAAATAATTGTCAAGGCTCAAAGATTCAAGTCTTCCCTTTATTCCATAGAACACATCCTCAAACCTTGGAGCTGAGTCTATAGAAGTAAAAAGCTACATTATGTTACTCTCCACTTATAAACCTAAGCCTCGTGGACCTTGGGATTATTATGAGGATAGGGGACGAGATGCTGTTAATTATTGTCTGATGTGTCATCACAAAACAGATTAGAAATAGGAAATTGGAGAATAGCAAGGAAATGGGCTCAATCGGCTAAGGCACCAGCCACGTACACCTAAGGTGGCGGGTTGGAATCTTCAGCCCGGGCCCGCCAAACAACAATGATGGCTGCAACCAGAAAAAAATGGCCAGGCGTTGTGGCGGGTGCCTGTGGTCCCAGCTACTTGGGAGGCTGAGGCAGGAGACTCGCTTGAGCCCAGGAGTTGGAGGTTGCTATGAGCTGTGATGCCATGGTACTCTACCCAGGGGGATATCTTGAGGCTCCGTCTCAAAAAAAAAAAAAAAAGAAATGGGGAAAGAAAGAACAACAGAGGTAAATGGCTATCACTGTCAAGGAGTAGACAGAAAAGCTACAAAGAGGTAACCAGCAAAAGGTCACCTTTGGTCTAATAGTCTCACTCTGGGCAACAAATTCCACAGGTCCCAAAGCATGTGACTTCCACTCTTCAGAACACCTGCAGAACTGGTTTGACACGCACATTTTATAAGACCCTGATATTTCTGCAAATGTTAGTTCTGGGACCAGGTTTCAGGAAACATTGACCTAAAGGTAGAACAGCACCCCCGTTATCCATCCCTTCGACTAATGTTTACTTAAAAGATACCCAAGTACCAAATAGAATACTGAAAATGACAGAGCTAACAATGACGAAGTCATGTTCCTGCCCTCGGGAAGCCCCCAGCCTAGCTGGAAATGCTAACAGGTAAATGAAATCTGCAAGAGTGTGATCAGTGCTACACAGGCATACAAGCACACACAACGTACACTCCCACATGAAGTAACAGGAAGAAGACAAAAGAGAATAAACAACTCTCCTTCTGCAGGTCTGAGAAGCTTTTGCAGATAAGGATGTGTTTGAGTTGCTTCGTGAATGAGTAAAAATTCACCAAGCTAGGACCTTATCTAAAGCAAGGGGAAGAGGAGTGGACAATATATAACATTGAAATTGTTCAATAATATAAAGAATGAATTAAAGATGGGAGAACTGTTGTCCGATACTCTCTGGGAACTATTATACAGCAGGCCCATAATCGTTTAACCTTTATTTAAGGTTAAAGGTCCTTTATCCTCACTCGAAAACTAAAAAGCTCTGAAAACTAAAAATATGTTAGTAACTGATTTGGTGGCAAAACCTCACCTGCCCTAAAGCCATTCATGGCAAAAAAAAAAAAACGCCCTGAACTGATAGGAGATTAGGCACAATTTTCAGTTATCCCACTTGATGTCATTACTCACGTTTTGCTGCAGAAATAAGAAGACATGATTCCTGAGAGCTGTTCAAAAGCCTGACAGGGATGTTGTGGAATTTCTGGCTTAGAGTCCAGATTATCTTAAAATCAGAACAATCAGAATTCACAAACACATCTGGCCCAAGAGTGTTGGATAAGAAATTGTGGGCTGCTCCTTCTAACCAGATGCGGCAGCAGAGAGAGGGAACCACTCAGACCTGGACATGGGCATGAAGGAAAGCAAGGAATCTCCTCCCTGACTGGGGGTAGGACAACAGACGCTGTCACTATCCAGGAGGAGGACAAACGAAGGGGCCCAAAGATTAAAGAACATTTGATGCTAGTTTAGACTGAGTAGGAATTTTTCAGTTTAAATTATTAATTTTTTAAAAATCGTGTTTAAATGAGTACATTACAGACATCTAGAAAATCTACTTGTCTGAAATATCTCAAACCTCTTCAAAACTAAACAAACGAGAACCGAGACAATAATGCCTTCTGTCAGCGCTGCACTTTAAAGTTTACAAAACACTTTCCTAAAATTATTGCATTCAGTCCTCTAAACAATCCATCTTTGTATGCAGTGCTTATGGACTTAGGTAAATCTTCATTTCAAAAGAGCATTCAGCTTATTTTTACATATATGAAGTTTTAAAAAAAAATACTTAATACCAGAATAGCTGCTATGTGCACGGAAAGGCTTGACATCCCAAGAAAAGGACTCAATACACCCACATGTGGTCGAATTAGTTCTATTGCCACATCAATGTGAAAAATATTGAAGTCTATACTGAGTTCATCAAACAAGTCAGCATTATTGGACTGCCATAGGGAGAAAAAAAAACCCAGCAGCCTGTACCTCTCCCAGCTCCAGCACTCTGTATATGGTTAGAAAACTATTTTCTTTTTAATCAGTAAATTTTTCTCCCTCCTAAAACCTGCACAATGATCTATAATTATATAGATTATCTATATATCTATTAACCTCAACTGCACTTGTACCTCACTCTCCTGAGTAGATAATAAATTCGTGTTCCATTCTTGATTGCATTTTTCTTTATCATCCTGTATTTATCAGATGATTCCCTGGCACCTTGCAGTGCCCTTGATAAGTGTCATGTCCTTGACAAGTGTCGTGTCCTTGTAGATGCTAAATATTCATCACATCTCTGACAAAGCTTAAGATAAAATTGTATATGAGTCTCTTCTACTTCATATCAATAGTTTTATGTAAGTTATTTCACCCTCCGCACTCTTTCCTATGCTCCAGGAATTCAAAGGGAGAATTCAATTGTTTTCTCTTGAGGTTCTCTCTCTCTCTTTAATATCTTCTACATCAGAAATCCATCACCCTGCTCCAAACCACCATCATCTGTCATGTGGACAACTGTGGTAGATCCCTTCTTGGTCTCCTGGCTTTTGTTCTTACCCCACAACACAACAGCCCCAGGGATCCTTGCCAACCAGTCTTCTCCTCTAAAACCTCCAACAGTTCCCCATCTCATACAGAGTAAAGGCCCAAGTCATCCTTATATAATATTCCCCTGCCTTGCCTCTCTGAACTCTTCTCCTGTAGCTCTCCTAGCTATGTCCAGCCACACTAGGTCCCCTGGCTGTTCCAGATTGTGCCAGGTGTGTGTCCACTTCAGGGCCTCCAGAATGAATGTGGCTCCTCCAACAGCTTGATTTTAGCCTGAAAACACTCATTTCAGAGATCTAATCCCAGAACTCTGAGATAATAAATTTATGTTGATGAAGCCACTGTATTGTAATAATTTATCACATCAGCAATAGGAAACCAATGCACAATCCACTCTTCATTTCAGAGTAGCCACAGGAAGCAATCCTTCGAGACACAAGTAGGAAAACTGTATCCAACTTTGAAATTTCATGAAGCTCTTAGTGAATGTGTGGCTGCTTGCATTTCGTTATGTATTTATTCTTGTGTAGTATTTGACAACTGTAAAACTAGCTGATTCAGTAGACATCATGTGTTGAAAAACAGATATTCAAACAGAGAAAAAAAATTTTTGTTTGTTTTAGCCAAGAGTTACTAAAAATCTTCCAAAGACCAGACACCATAACCACATTCTGCACCACCGTGTGGTATGAAGGAAACTGATTCATGCAATGATTGAATTGGCATCAGTAGTTATTAATAACCCCGCAAGTAGAAAGTATCCATCATCTACTGCTCAATACTATGCTAGATGCCGAGTAACACAAAGAAGCATCTGAACAGGTTCAGGATTATGTAAGACCAGACTGATAGACCAGACAGAACAACGTGAGGCAGTATCCATCAAGCTTCTGCTAAATCGTGAGCACGCCAGGAAGTCAGTTTGGAATTTGTAATGACAGGGCTCCTTGGATAAAAGGCTGATTCCAGCACTAGGGCAGGGATGAACCTACAACATCTTGTTGCTCCAGAAACATAGATGTGCTCAAAGAATGATGGAAACATGTCAAAAGACCTGGGAGCCACTCACAAAATCTGGGGCAACTTAGCATCAAAATCGAAAAGCTTAGCAATGGATTACATGGTCCATTGCAAAATTAAAACTTATGAGTACATTCTGATGTAAATAAGTGAACGAATGAAAAAATAAGGAAGAGGAAAAGCTCTTATATTATAGAATGCCAGCTAATAAATATACAGAGATGAAAAATAGAATTATTAAATAGAAAAGCATCAATGAGCAATAAAACTGGAGGATAAAAGTTTGATATGAAATAGGAGAATTACTCTGGTGGATGCTGTGATGTGCCTCTCAGACACTACTTTAAAAATTAGGGCCTTTTAGGGTGGCACTTGTGGCTCAGTGGGGAGGGCGCCAGCCCCATAAATGGAGGGTGGCAGGTTCAAACTGCCCCAGACAGCTAAAACAGCAATGAGAATTGCAACAAAAAAATAACCAGGCGTTTGAGGGGGGACCTGTAGTCCCAGCTACTCAGGAGGCAAGAGAATTGCTTAAGCCCGAGAATTGGAGGTTGCTGTGAGCTGTGACACCATGGCACGCTACCAAAGGTGACAAAGTGAGACTCTGTCTCAAAAAAATAAATAAATAAAAATCATTAAGGCCTTTTAAACCCCAACTGCTGTTAATCCCACGAGCAGACCTGCTCTCACTTGTCAATTAGACCCCTTTGAAAACTGCCTCAACTGAAAAAACCATTTCATCTAAGATTAAAGGTTACTCGATAGCCAACCCTAACCAGTACAAGGGTCTATAAGTCCCATCTGCACACAGAAAGAAAAGAAAGCTGTAATAACATGTTCCCCAGACTCTTGCTTACAAAATTCTTTGGTAAATATTTTCACTTACTGAAAGAAAATAGCACCTAAGAAGAAAGCACCTAAGAAATATGTTCTTATTTTAAGAAGCTTACTTAGATTTCCTTTTTATATGTGCATATATAAACCCATCTAGATGAGGACTAACAGAAAGAAAAGAAACGTGTTGGGACAACATATTCTCAACTTTTGCTTAGGAAATTCTTTCTTTGTTAAACACTTCTATTCCCTGAAAGAAAACAGCACATTTAAAAATAAATAAATAAATAAAAGCCCACTCCTCTTGCTTTAACTAAGGACAGCTCTAAAGAGTCATCTCATCTTCAGAACATCTTGTAGGATATGAGGTTCCGTTGCAGTTCAATTTCTCTCTGCTCAGACCTACATCCTTCATCTTCTTCCCACAGGTATTGTCCCAACAGCATCCTATTACATTTTTTGCATACTAATCTCTATCTCAGACTCTTATTCCTGGGGAACTCAGCCTACGCTGTTTCAAAGCACAAAGTATTACTTAATCGAGCATCAAACTTTTTCGTGAAATTGTGTTATAGCCAGATTATTCAGAATTGGAACCAGATGAATTCAACTGGAATTCAATAAAGCAGCCTTGTTAAAAATGTAAAAAAAAAAGTATGACTTAATTACAAAGGTAAAATTATTAACTTTATAATAGAGAAACTTGGTGAACACTGACTTCACCACGTGATTGCAGTTGATCACCAATTTTAGAGTAAATAGACTGTGTGCTAGCTGATAAGATGCATCAATGTTACAACATCACTTCAGAGGCATTGCATGTCGCAACCCCTAGGGCCCCTAGGGCCCTGGTCTCCATCACTGCAGGAAGAAACCAGGCATGGCAAGGATTAGAAGTACAAGCTTGCAGGAGGTGGGCTAACCCTGACTGCAGGGCAGCCCCGAGCAACCACTGCACTAGCCTTTTATTGAGACAGTATGAGACAGGTGAGGGGAGTATTAGACAATGACTACCTGCCTAAGGATCACCATGGGCTCGGGTTTTCTCCACAAGGAGCACCTGCGGACGAATTGCCCAAGGGTCCACTCCCAGCTGCAAATCATCTTGCTCAGAGGTCGTCTGCTCTTGGCGTCCTTTACAATTGCTGCCAACAATAAAGGAAAGAAGAAAGCCTGAGTGGAATACTCACAAGGTAACAGCAACCAAATTCAAACTGAGGGACACTCTAAGACTAACTGGCCTGGGTTTTCCAAAACTTTCCTTGAGTTTTCTTTGTCTTTCTTGATCTTGAAAGTTTAATGATTTTAAAAGCTAAAAAGAGAATCCCAGCCGTGTTCCAGGCCTCCTTGCCTACTTGTGGTACAAAGGAGGCAACAGAGGCCTCTTCGCTGTCTATGGCAAATGTATCTTGCTTTGTAAATGTTCTTACTCTGTAAACTTATCTTTCTCTTCCTCAATATACTTTCATGCTTGCCTTACTTTGGGGTGTCTGGTCAATTTTTGCCAAAGAGCACTCCAAGAACTAAGGACCCAAGCAGCTGCCTGAAACCCAGATGTTTTAGGAGACAGGAAACTGCCCTGAAACCCAAGAAAAGCAATGCTTGTTTACAAACACTCATCAGACTTCATTCTGTGGGACAGATAATTGCTTTTCTTACAAGCCTTAGCCTGCTCCAAGGAGTAAGATTTATCCAGTATTTGCAGTATTTGAGTATTGAAGCCACATCACTTAGATCCATGGCAATCTACCTTAAACTTTATATCCAGCTAGGCCAATGCCTTAACTCAAGTCATGTATCACCTTGTAAATCATTTTTAATCTGAAAAGACCAATTAACATTATTCAAAAGTATCTGATTCTGGTAACAAGTTTGTACATAAAGGAAGTTTTGCTTTGCTGAGAAATAGTAGGGTTTTTTCATGCTTTTAGAGAAATCAAACTCTATGAGAGCAGAAACTTTGATTTGTCTATTTCCATATTTACATCATAAAAGTGCCTGGCATATGGTAAGTGGATAGTAATTATTGGTGGATAAAAGAATGAATGGATGGATGACGGCCCAGCTAGGGAGCAAGTAATAAAGCAAGTGAATTTACTTTAACCAGTGACATAAAATAAAGCCATGTCTTTGGCCCTAAATTTTTATATTTAAAAGATCAAGTCCTTATTGTTTTAATTAGTTGTTACTTGCAGAAGCACCTATGGATACTTAAGAGAAGAGTCATATCTTGATGTGCTTGCATTGCTAGAAATAATGATTTTAAAAGCTAAAAACCAATATTCAATTGTTTGTTGTAAATAGGTTAATAACTGGATTAAGAAAATGACTGCAGATGATGGGCAAGAAGGAGCAGAGACAGGAGAGAAATGGATCAGAGAAACCCCAAATCTGGTGCAAAATGCACTGCCTAGAAGCCTGGCCCTTTAAGAGGAGGAGGCTGTCTTGTTGGAAATTCACCCCTCTCCCAGCACAACTCAGCTGCCAGGTCACTGAACAGGCAAGGCTCACCCAGACCAGACTGCCATCTTAGGAGAAGTGAGTGCTTTGGGAGAGTTAGGGAATGCAGAACATCTAAAGCTTGCTAGAAAGAGAAAGAGTCTCTCAGTACAAGATAAGGAGAAAAATACCTCTTTTCTTCTGTCACCTCATCATGGTCAGAAGGTCAGTCCTTCTGAGCACAGGGCTTCTTGATTGTTTTTGTTGTTGTTGTTGTTGTTGTTGTTTTGGTTTTTTTGCAGTTTTTGGCTGGGGCTGGGTTTGAACCCGCCAACTCTGGCATATGGGGCTGATGCTCTACTCCTTTGAGTAGCACTGCCCAGGGCTTAATTTTTTTAAAAAAAACAGTGTTAATTGCTGCTCCTGTGATTTGTGAGCAGGGCCTAACTGGGGTCTGCTTTGACATCCAGCTCCTGGACTGTGTTCCCTGTCCCATGCTCTGTTTGTGTTAAGATCATAAATAACTTAGAGCAATCATAGTAAAAGGTAAATCAGTCCAATTGACATAATTAGTTAAAGAAATAATTTGGTTAGAAAATGCAAGCCCAGCAAGAACCATGACATAAGGGTTAGCCTTCCCCCATTAGACTGATGATAAGACAATGATGTATATAATAAAAACAGAGCTAGTCTGGAACAAGGAGCTGTTCCATGATCC
Organism: Galagoides demidoff; assembly: GCA_963574575.1. Classification (NCBI taxonomy): domain Eukaryota; kingdom Metazoa; phylum Chordata; class Mammalia; order Primates; family Galagidae; genus Galagoides; species Galagoides demidoff. The sequence goes on from CAUYQV010118871.1 coordinate 38,121, forward strand.
TCATGCTTCCTCAGGGGTGGTCAGTCCCCCAATCCAGCTACTCTTTAAAATACTTTTTCTTCATGTCTTGACTATTCATTTTTCCCACATCATCTTATCTCTGCTGGCCACTGGGAGGGAGCTCATGGTATAGTTTGGGGCTGGTCCCCAACAGTTGCTAGAAGAAAACATTGATTTGTTCAATCCAGAGCGGTTTTATAGCAAAAATGAGGTATAGTATCCATATCTTCATTGCAGTTATGGCAGGCAATATAAAAGGGTGATTAAATGCACACTCTGGATGCCAATCAATGGAAGAAAATCCTTCTGTATCACTTACTAGCCTCCAGGCCCATGTTAGGTAATAACTCCAAGGCCCAGTTTCCTCATTTGCAAAACTGAAAAAATACAAGTACCTATCTCAAGACCTGCTCATGATGTAAAGCAGTTACATATACACTTGTTTTGCTACCGATCTAATTCTGTGTCTCTTCTGCAATATGCTATGAACTCCATTTGCCCATAGGAAGTATTATACAAGCGTTTACTATTATTATTGTGTACTTCTAATTCAGAATGAAAAAAATAGAATGATTATTACAAATGGTGGCAAAGGCCAGATTTCATTTTGATCTTTAGGGGCCAAAAAGCAGAGAGTCTCTATAGAGTTAAATGTGTTCTGAGGCTGCCCCATTCACCCTCTCTCTTTTCCTTAGTACCCTGGTTTCACCTTAGGGTCCTGGCACCAGCCATGTCCTCTATCTAGAATGGTCTTCACATGATTGCCACAGGACTGTACCATTCTCATTCTGATCTCAACTAAAATTTTAGGCTCTTTAGAAGTCTTTCTCTGACCAGTGTTTCTAACGTAGACTTGCTATTATAATCTCATCTTAATTCTCTGTGAGTACTATATGATTTACTGGGATTTTCTTGTTCTGTTGTTTATTTTTGGTTTTTCTGTCTACTTCTTTTTGAATATAAGTTTCAGGAGACCAAAAACTTTGCCTCTCTAATTCAGTACATAATCCCAGGAACACTATCTATTTCATTAAAAGAACCCAACAAATATTAATTGGCTGGGAGAATAAGTGACTAAATGAACTTTTAGTTCTTTTAAATGACTCACTGCTAATGTCACAGGTAACTTTTAATCCAGTTGTCTCATCTCTTGAGAAAGTTTTGTTGTTGTTGTTGTTGTTGTTGTTGTTGTTGTTGTTGTTGTTGTAAGAGAGAGAGTCTTACTATGTTGCCCAGGATGGATGTGAACTCCCAGCCTCAAGCAATCCTTCCCCTTCAGCCTCCTGAGTAGCTGGGACTATAGGTATGTGCCACCGTGCCTGGATTTGGGGAAAGTATTTTTGAGGCGGAAATTACTCTCAGTTAAGGTCAAAACTGATTTTACATAGTGGATAAAAATATTTGTGAAAGAGACAGAATCAAATCAGTAGCAAAATAAGTGTGTATGTTACGGTGAGATGTGAATTTGATTTTTAATGATATTTGGAAACCTGACCAGTCTCCCTCATAACATTTCCAAGCCAATACATAATAATAGAAAAATAAGATCCCAAACACAACAATGTTTCAAAAATACAGAATCAGAGACACAAATTATTTCCGGATGTCAACCTAAGGTTTCTAGATGGGTCATATTTTATAAATGCAAAATGTTAAAATGAGCAAAATTCTTCTCTACAGCCAGTTCTGTGTTATAAAAGGAACCATTTGATGTTTTATAAAACATAGCATGTGAAAAGAAATTTAGATTAAACCCAAAATAAAGTCTTTGATTACTCCTAAATTCCTAGATCCCCCTTTGCTGAGAACAAAAAAAAAGAAGAGCGAAATAACTCACACTCTAAATTTAAACTGTTTCTCAGTCATACGCAAAACCCACTACATAATTCAGGCCAGCCCCCAAATCACCCCTATTACAAATTAATCGCCTACATTACAAGTTAAAGCCATAATTTTTATCAATTGATTTACAATTTGACCCTCCCCCTTCCATCTTCTAAAAAGCAATTAAAGAAAGATTAATTTCAGTAAGAGCCAAACATCCTCCCCCCAAAGAAAAATAAGTAAAGGAGGATAAAAGAAAAACTGTATTTAAACATTGTAGTTAAGATACTGAAATGTTATAGTGGTAATTGTGTGAAACTTAGTTCTGAACATCTGACAAACCAAAACAAAGAAGGAACTGCAATACATAGATTTCACTGATGGACAATACATAGCTCCCACTGATGGACAGAATACAGTTTATTAGGACAAGCAAACAACCAACCCTTAGTGCTGAGAGTAATATTTATATGATACTACATAATATTTACAGAAGACTTTGTAAGCAGTTATTGATCTACGTTATAAATATCATATAGAGCTATTTCAATGTTTTTTTTTTTATTTCAGCTATCTATAAAAGAAAAAATGCCAAGGCATTGTTCTATAAACACAAGCATCCCAAGTGTAGGGAAATAAAGGCAGGTGGTAAAGTCCAGCATAGAGTATTCTACTGTCTTGAACATATCGTGCATACCTAAGAGCACTGCATTCCACAAAATATTCCATTAAAGAATTATAACTGGAGATTTATAAATTTCTTTGTGATTTCTGAGTTCCTGCTGGGAATTTTTAGTGCCATGTGCTTTCAGGTTTCAAATTACAAAATGCCAAGCATACAACTGTTGAAGAACACTGCCTAACGAGGAAGCATAAAAGAGAACGGGGTGTGTCGGCAAGGACGTAACATGGCATAAATGTCCCAGCTAATATTTCAGCAATTTGTATTAGGAAGCTTAATTTTCCAATCCAATTTTTCTGCCATCCTTATTCTCCCCAGCTCTTATTTATTTGAGTGGGAAAGAGGTTCATGGATTACTTGTAATTATCCTACAGTTTTAAAAGAGAAAATGTGTTCTCACCAAAATATAAACTCACCTCAATATTTTATTATCTATTTTGGGTTACATAAAATAATTCAGGGGTTTTGGTTTATTTGTGTTAAAAATTGTTTTGAGTGTGATATTCTTGCAGCAATCTCCAGAATGGCTTCCTCTTGCATGTCTCACAGTAGAAAATGGTTTCTCTCCTTGTACCTTCCTCATCTCTTCTGCTGCAAACCATGAAATCCTTTGTTGCTTTTTTTTCATCTTACATCATAAAATGCATCTTCCCATTTAGTCTTTCTTCAGGGTCAGAAGATGACGGGCTTCCCCTCCTTCTTGAATTTCTGTTCCTCACACAGCTTACAAACTGAGTGACAAGCTCTCCCCTGTAAGAAAGGCATGTCTGCACTTTTTCTTCCTCTCCTTCTTATCTAACGAGTAAAGGATGTAGCTGTTCACAACTGCAACTTCCATCAGCCAGAAGAATAATATTTTGCCACTATTTGTAAGACTTCCATCCATAAGACCTCCTTGTAAATCCGTAACATCAGTATTGACCAGCTTTGTCCATTGTTCCCATAAACTTTGTGTATTCTAAAATAACTGTCCGTTTTTCAAATTGAACTGGTTTGTTTTTTCCTATCACCAGTGATCAACTATGTTTGAGGATTATACTCAAACAACTGTGTTTGAGGATTGTACCCAAAGAATGTACTCAGCATTGTCACCAACCTCTTGTCATGGAATGAGAGGCACATAAAATTCATATCACATTGATAGGCACATAATTCATATTCCTGAAGTTTCTTCTTTTTCAGATAGCTTGGAAATCCTTCCTAGAAATCATAACTGGTCCTCAGTTTCCTGAGCAAATTGAGAGCTTATGTAGAACCTATCAGTGTAGATGGGATAGCCTGAATCAATCATATGTGCTTCCAAAATTTGTGCCAAATGAATCACTATTCTGGATGTAGATGGCAAATCAGAATGAATAAGACTTTCTGTTATTGTCTTATAACAAAGAAAATGAGAAAACACATCACCATTTTCTGAATCACACAGGCAAAAATACAACAACAACAACAAAAACATGGGCATCATCTGACATCATAGTGGAACAGGAATCAATTTTGACTTAGAATTCTACCTCTAGGACTGTGTAGGAAATTATTAAGGAAGTGGTCAAAAGTTTATTACTTACAAGGACACACATCATAGAATTCTTTATAACAAAAAATCAGGAACAATCTAAACACCCAACAAGATGGCCGTGGTGAAACATATATGAAAAACTTCACTCATTAAAAATTCCTTGGTAAAAAAATATTTTTAATCATGGAAGTATTTTCAAATATAGGTTGCTGTTGGAAAAAGTGGTGAGGATATAGTTTTTTCATATACTTTAGAAAAATGATTTCAGTGGCCACCGGTGTGCTGTGAGATCTCAGGTGTGCCACAAAAATTTTTAAAGATCATTAATTAAATTACTTTCAAAAGAAGTTCAAAGCACAGTAAGTATATTCTCTTTTTCACTTTTTTTTTTGATCAACATAATTTAAACATGCCACTGAAGTTTAAGTATAGGTTCAAGTGTGCTGTGAGATAAAAAAAAAAAAAAAAAAAAAAGGTTGAAAAACTCTACTGTAAAGGGTAGGTAAATTGGTGAAGCCCTGTGGGAGGAATATTAGAGGAATTTATGAAAGTTCTAAATGTGCATACCCTGCAAAGCAGAATTTCAACCTCCAGGAAATACACCCTGCAGGAATACTTGCTGTGTGTACAAAAATAAACACACAAATACACATACACATGGTCCTTGCTGTATTATCATAATAAGCAAAACCGTAAGTGGTCCAAATGTCCTTAAGTGGTGGTTTTAAAACATGTCAGATTCTTTGACATTTCTCCCGTCAAGTTCCCTCCCCTGAAGCCTGGGTAGCTTGTGATTACCATGACCAACAAAGGCAACACTATGTGGTCTTCCAAGGTCAGGTCAGGAAAGATGGGACATTCACCTCGAGAGCCCTCAGCCACCACATAAAAGATCTGACCTCCTTGAAGCTGTCATGCTGTTAGAAAGCTCAGGCTAATGATTTAATTTAAAAAAAAAAAAAAAAGCTCAGACGACATGGGCAGAGTCCTCCGGCCAACAGCCAACATCAACCAACAGGAAATCCCTATTGATGACTTCTTTCCCTAGTTGGTGAGTTACCTCAGCTGTTCAATCACCCCAGCTAAGGCCCCAGACATCATGGATCGGAAAGGAGTCATTCCCCAGTGTGCCCGCTCTAAACATTTAACTGACAGAGCAAACACAGTAAGGTGATATTTCACATGACCATGTCTGGGAGTAGCTTTTTATACAGTATTGGTAACCAGGATATTGTGGCATTGGTTGAATAAACAATGGCTCGTCCATAGAAAGATACACTATACAGCTGTTAAAAAATAAAAGATGGAGAAGTTTGCGAATAATCCATATAATATGACCCTGTATTTTATAAAAGGGAAAAAGCACATCAGATTTATGAACTTTCTGGAAAGCATTTTGGTGGTATATTTCAAAAGCAATAAAAATGTCCAAAGCAGTTGAACCCATACTTCCTTTCACAGGACTGCATCTTAATATTTTTTTGAATTCATATATAAATACAAGAATTACTTTTATAAAGGGTCAAAACAGAAACAAATCATCTCTGAAAAAAATCAAGAAAAAAGAGAAACAACACACTCAACACTAACCAGGAGGAAAGTGTGATAGCCACAGATGTAGAGATTGTTTATATGCTACCAAAATATGAAATCAGAATAAAATAGACTACCACTTTGTAAAATATATTTCATATATCATCAAAATTTACCCCAAAAGTATTTTAAAAATTTAAATAATCATGTTAGAACATTATAAAGTTTTCATTGCCTCTTACAAAAAATTGGCACAAAAAGTTTTGCAGACAAGTGTTTTTGATCCTTAAATGAACAGATGACCTAGCAAAGAAATTAAATTCAATTGAATTCTCTTAAAACAGTAGAAGTATTTTCTACTATAAATCTATAGCAGATTTAATTTTCTCATTGCACTATTCTACATTTGCTAAGTGTTCTGCTTTTCAAATATATTTGGCTATTAATATAATGAATATTATATAATAACATAATTAAAAATTATTTAAAATTGAAATGGAATCTAAATGAATGAGTAAATGACTTAGAAGGTATTTCGAAAACAACCTAAAGTAATAGCTGAAATTCTTTTTTTTTTTAATTAAATCATAGCTGTGTACATTAATGCAATTATGGGGTACAATGATCTGGTTTTATATACCGTTTGAAATATTTTTATCAAACTGGTTAACATAGCCTTCACCACATTTTCTTAGTTAACTGTGTTAAGACATTTATCAGGCGGCGCCTGTGGCGCAAAAGGGTAGGGCACCACGCCCATATACTGGAAGTGGTGGGTTCAAATCCAGCCCTGGCCAAAAAAAAAAAAAAAAGACATTTATACTCTAGAACATGTACCCTTGTGATAGCTGAAGTTCTTAAGGATAGAATCATAAAAGCACATGTAGTCTGGCTAGCAAAACACTAACTTTAGATCCAATGGACACTTACAACCATTAACCTAAATATACCTGTTATGACAGAATTAAAAGATGCCAAGTTCCTATCATCTTTATCATAGTAACAAGTTTGCTCTTTTATTTATTAATTTTTTTTTTTTTGAGACGGAGCCTCAACTATCCCCCTGGGTAGAGTGCCATGGCATTACAGCTCATAGCAACCTCCAACGCCTGGGCTCAAGCGAGTCTCCTGCCTCCGCCTCCCAAGTAGCTGGGACCACAGGCGCCCGCCACAACGCCTGGCCATTTTTTTTTTTTTTTTGGTTGCAGCCATCATTGTTGTTTGGCAGGCCCGGGCTGGGGATTCAAACCCACCACCTTAGGTGTACATGGCTGGCGCCTTAGCCGATTGAGCCACAGGCGCTGAGCCATGCTCTTTTAAATAGTAACAAATCTCCTTTAGTTTGATTAAGAAGTGGTAGGTAGGTAGAGAGCGTTGGCTCATACTTGTAATCCTCGCACTGTGGGTAGGTGGACTGCTTGAGCTCAAGAGTTTAAGACTAGCCTGAGCAAGAGCAAGGCCCCATACTTATTAAAAAACAAACAAACAACAATAAAAAAAAAAAAAAAAAACATGGGCATTGTGGTAGGCACCTGTAGTCCCAGCTACTTAGGAGGCAGAGGCAAGATAATCGCTTGAGCCCAGGAATTTGAGATTGCTGTTAGCTGTGATGATGCCAGGGCACTCTACCTAGGGAGAAAGAGTAAGAGCCTATCTCAAAAAAAAAAAAAAAGTAGAAGTGGTAGGTAGGTAGGCACTTTTGCTTTTTTGCTTTCATAAAATCCTAAAGAAACTAAGTGAAACAAGCAAGTCACTGTATGATTCCACTTACACAATGTACTAGAGCAGTCAAATTTAAAGTAAGTGGGATGGTGGCTGCCAGGGCAAGAGGGGAATGTGAGTTATTGTTCAATGCATACAGCATTTCAGTTTGGGAAGATAAAAAAAGTTCTGGAAACAAACAGTGGTAATAGTAGCCCAACAATGTGGAAGTACTTACTGCACTGACCCATATGCTTGAAAACAGCTAACATGACTTTTTTTTTTTAAGAGACAGAGTCTCACTTTGTCAGCCTCAGTAGAGTGCCATGGCATCACACAGCTCACAGTAAGCTCCAGCTCTTGGCCTTACGCGATTCTCTTGCGCCAGCCTCCGAAGTAGCTGGGACTACTGTCACAGCCCCCAGCTATTTTTTGTTGCAGTTTGACCAGGGCCGGTTTTGAATCTGCCACCCTCTGTATATGGGGCAGTGACCTATACACTGAGCCACGGGTGCCACCCATTTCATTACATATACTTTACCACAAATAAATAAGAAAGGAAATAAAAAATTGAAGAGAAAAACTCAACCAGTAAGTCCTGGAGATACGGGAAGAAATCAAATGCTAACAAAGGTAGAGTTAAGAGAATGGTATCTAAATGAGGCATATATTATAAATAGAGTAAAATACACAGATCTTGAGTCCATTCTGATAAGTTTTGATAAATGTGTGCATCCATGTAACCAGAACCCAAATTAAGACGTAATTCTAATATCTACGCCAGTTCTGGATCAGAGGAAAAAATGGCAAAAGAATGAGAGTCACTCTGAATAGCAACAAATCTATAGGTTTAGTTCTCATGCTAAAAAAAGAATAAAGATGATAGTTAATACAAAGGTCTAATTCTGTGCCAGTTAAAATATTAACTTCATCTTTTTGAAACAAATTAGGAACAACAGAGAGTACAAAAACTTGATGGAAATAAAATATAGGCCTTAGGCTTTAAGAAAATTTAAAAAAAATAGAAAATAAAATTAGAATGTATGAAATTTGGACATTTGCCAATGAGGGTAACTTACAGAATCTTTGCTAAGGTTTATCTGCACTTGTTGTAATGCACTCTGTAATAGAACTAAGATAACAATGTCAAGATAGAACAGTGACATAGGGCTACAAGTTTGCAGCATGTATGGTTGAGTTTCCAAGACCCAAAGACTGACCCTCAGAGTATGCATTTAAAAATTCAATTTATAAGGTGAATGCCATGATCAAGGGTCATAAGCCTCCCAGGAAATTTACCATCCTAACTAGATTCACTGGAGACTAATGCATTATTAACTTAAGTTTCTGATTTATAAAATAACAATGAAAGCCATTCTTTTTGGAAATGTCACTGGATGGGAACAGACTCAAAATAGAGGGATTTTTAAATATTTATCTAGGCCACTGTCTTATAACTAGGGGCAATTTTGCTACCCCTCTCTCCTATCACCAGTAGACTTTGGAAATGTTAGACACATCTAGGGCATGGAAGCTTGTTGGGGGTGCTACTGACACCTTGCTGGTGGAGGACAGGGATGTTGCTAAACATCCCACAGTGCACAGAATAGCTCCCTACCACAAAGAATTTTATAGCTCCAGATGTCCATAGTGCCAAGGTAAAAAAAACCCTGATCTAATCTGGAAAAACTGCAAGGACGTTTCTCAAATTGCGTATCTGATGTCCAATAGATATCATTCTCCATGTATGGTGTCTTTTCTAGACTCTTTAAAACTCATCTCTGCTATGGACTGAATGTGTTTCCCAAACTTCAGACATGGTCTGACAATTAAGTTGGTGAACTTGCCACTTAAGTTGGGGTGCTTACATTGGCAGCACCATGCAAACAACTTGGTAAAATTTCAGAACCCTGGAATATCAGTATCTCACAGCTGTGTCTGTGTTGATGTGTGGTGTTCATTACTGTTATTGCGTGTTTTTGGTGCTGTTGCAAGAATGTGGGAACTTGAATTAGAGCAGCAAACAAATATTCATAAACTTCCTATTAAATCTGGCAAGAGTAGAAGTGAAAACAGGGACATGTTAGTGCAAGTTTATGGGGATAAAGGCAGAAAGGAAATGGCAGTGTACAAATTAAACATTTTTCTGAGGGAAGAGAGAACATCACTGATGAAGAGAGGTCAGGAAGGCTAGTAATGAGCAGTACTGATGAAAACATTGCAAATCTTCATTGAATTGTGTGTCAAAATTGTTGACTGCCTATCAGAAGCCTAGCAGACCAAATAAACATGGATAGACAGTTAGGAAATCTTAACCAAAAATCTTGGCATGAAAAAGGTATGGTTCTTACACTACAACAATGCATGAGCTCACATAGCACTGTCTGTGAGGGAGCTGTTAGCCAGTAAACAAACAACTGCATTAGATGACCCTCCCTAGTCACCTGATCTGACCCCCCAGTGATCTTTTTCTTTACCCAAAGATAAAGAAAATATTGAAAGGAAGACATTTTGATGACATTCAGGAGACTAAGTGTAATATGACAACAGTTTTGATGGCCGTTCCAGTAAAAGAATTCCAAAATTGCTTTGAAGGGTGGTGGACTAGTTGCTAATGTCAGTGCATAGTTTCCCAAGGGGAGTAACTCAAAGGTGACTGTAATACTATTCAGCAATGAGGTACGTAGCACTTTTTCTGGGACGAGTTTGCGAACTTCATTGTCATACCTTTGTATGTTGAAACCTAAATCTTTAACATGAAGGTATTTGGAAGTAGGGCCTTTGGGAGATAATTAAAGGTCCCAATTCCTTTAGAGTGAGGGTAGAGTCCTCATGAATAGGAGCAGTGCTGTTATAAAAGATGAAAGAACTTGAACTTTCCCACCTCTGGAGGATATATTAAGAAATTGTCTCTCTTTAAACCAAGAAGAGGGTCCTCACCGGGAACAGAATTGGCCAGCACTTTGAACTTGAACTTCCCAGACTTCAGAACAGTCAGGAATACATTTCTGTTAAGCTACATATTCTCTAGTACTTTTGTTATAGCAGCTGGAGCTGTAACAAAAGACAATACCTTTTTACAGCCTTTAAGTAGATTTGAGTTTTTATCACTTTCATTGCATTGCTTTATTGCCTCCCTAAGATTATATTTTACTCATTTTAGTTCAAAATGACAGTCCTAAATCTCCCAAACCACACGTTACATTTACAGATGATTTTTGGACTATTTTTTTAGGTAGTTAATATTTATCCATTTTTATTACTAGTCTCACTATCAGAAATATCGACCTTAATTTGTAATTTCAGCTTACCTTGTTTCCATGTCCAAAGGAAAATATTTATGCCTAATATTAAAGAAATAGAACTTTTTGGATCTACTATAATTTTATTTTTGCAAGATGAAAGAAATTGTAGCTGATTATTATCACACTGTGTTAACACAAGAATCCTTTGGTAAAGGACTTCATGCTTACATTTCTTAGACTAGTCTGTACCTCACAGCAAACAATTTGTTAAATGAGCATTCTTTAACTTTGTTCAAATATTTATCAGTTCTAAGGAACTTGCAAAATTGGATATTCTCCTGTTCTCAGTTTGAAACTCGGCTTTAAGAAAATTATCTTTTCAGGGAGTTCTATTCTAAAATAGTAAAAATAAAGTAAAACCATGCCCTTCAGTAATTCTTGAAAATGAAAACTTTATTTTGATTACCATTATTATTTCGGTCCGATTATTTTCGGTCTGAGTCCTGACTGATCCACAGATCCATAGGTTCAGTCCACAGGTTAATTCAATCCAAAAGTCATTATGGCAAAATGGATAATAGCTGCACAAAAGATTCTGGCAAAAGAATCTATGTGGCAGTGCATCCTTATCTAGCTCAGGTCCCATAGAAGTCATTCCCTATGGCTCCTTTCAACAAGACCAGCTACACAATTTGCAGGGCTCAGTGCAAATTCAAAATGCGTGGCCTGGTAGAGTCCTTCTGACCTAGGGACTTTGTACAAACAAAAGGTTGCAGGCCTGTCAGTGTATTTACAAACTTAAAAATTAGCAATTTTGTAATCAAATTGAATTTTCTCCTCAGGCAAAGTACACTCACAATCAGTTTGGTTAAATCTGAGAAACAAACTTTAAGGGAAGATTCTCTGTAAGTTATCAAACAGCAACTCCCGCCTTCATTGAGGGGAGAAAGGAGAAAACAGGACGTTGACGGAGCTCCCATCACATGTCAACCATTGGAGATTCCAAATGACTCTCGTGGGCAGCACCTGTGGCTCAAAGGAGTAAGGCGCCAGTCCCATATGATGGAGGTGGCAGGTTCAAACCCAGCTCCGGCCAAAAACCATACAAAAAAAAAACCAAATGACTCTCGTTTAACTCAACTACAAAGTAGGTGAAGTGTAAACGTTCGGGCAGGAGAGGGAAGACTTGAAAATATGCCCTAGTTTCTAAGTAACTGTAGAGTTAACGAAAACCACGAGTTAAGTGAAGCCAGACTTCAGGCCTACTAATGTCAAGGCTTCTTCCCATCTTCTCTGAGAAGAGTCTAGGCGCTTGCAGCAGGGGGAGTACAGACTTTGGGAACCTCATCCAACTTCAAAGGCCCTTGGCGTTGAACCTGACGCACGCGCACGGACGAAAATGCCAGCGGAGCCAAGAAAGGAGGAGCCGCCCCCTCCCCGACCCGAGAGCAAGAGGGCGGGGCCGTCGGCGCCGAGTTAGGACCCAGAGTGGGCGAGTTCTGGGGGCGGGTCCTCCTGTGGGCGGGGCCTCACCGAAGGCCCAGCAGCCATATTGAGGCCCCGCCCTTCACTTCCGACTACTTTTTCCGGCTACGCTGCTGCGGCCGTAGAGGTAAGAGTTAACCTAGGCTCGGGCACCCGGATACCCTTGGCTTGCCTGAGTCTGCAGCTGCGGCTTCGCAGGGCCTGGGCCTGGGGTCCGCTCCAGGCCTGCGGCGCAAATGTCCGCAAGCAAGAACGCGGAGACAGCGGCCCCGGGCCCGGAGCGCCACCCAGATGTGGCAGGAGGCCCGGGACCTTGTCCCTAGGCGCGCGCGTCTTCCCTAATCCCTTTTCCCTGACCGAGCTTACAACAATGTGTAACCCGGGGCGTTCGGGTGTGCAGCGTCCCAGGGAAGCTCCGTTTATCTGGTGACGCTACATTCGTGCAACTTTCCATTTTACAAAGACTTCACAGACCACTGTGCAAAGTAGACGTGTACCATTTTATTGAGAAAACGGGCCTCAGTGCATTTGTAGCGCCCAAGGCTCCTGATCCCGGGGGCGCGGGTGGGCTGGTTGCGCTCTGGGTAGCGTCCCTGTCGGGGCACGGGTCAGGAGTGCGCACGGGGAGTCCCCAGAGGAACCCGCGTCGTCCAAGTCCGGTGAAATTTATTGGGACTATAAAATGCTCTCTCAGAGCGCCCTGAGGGCGGAGGTCATTTCCCGTGGGGCTGTCCAGGCTTTGGTATTTTGTTTTGTTTTGTTTTTGAGTCTCCTTGCCCTGGGTAGAGTGCCTTGGTGTCATAGTTCACAGCAACCTCAAACTGCGGCTCAAGTGATCCTCTTGCCCCAGCCTCCAGTGTATCTGGGACTACAGGTCCCCGCCCACCACAACTCCCACCTAGTTGTTTTTTTTTTTTTTTTGTTCTTCTTCTTTTTAGAAACCTTGAAGGAGCCGGTACCAAGTTGCAGGGGAGATAATAGCTCCCATGTGTGTTCATGTCATAGCAAGCATATTCTAAGCACTAGTGAATTAACTCATTTAGTTCCTGGGACAACTCTATCAAATTGATAGTCTAATATCCCTAATTTTGCAGAAGGGAAACAAGACCTAGATTAAATAGCTTACTCAAAGTCATATGGTCATAAGTGGTGAAGCAAGAATTTGAACCTCCAGATCCTGCTCCAAAACAACTATACCTTGGCATTGAATAAACTCGCCCGATGGAAACATCCAAGCCATCCTAGAGTTATAGGTAATTGGGTTTGACCAAATTAAGTAATGGAAGTAAGACCAGAAAAATAGTGTGGGACTAGATAATAGGTAATTTTTAGAGCCAAATGAAGGTGTTTGGAGTTAATAGATGCTATTTCTAATCTGGATGAGAAATTCCTATGCACACAAACCATATGATTTTTTATGAAGGAAAAGAGACCATGCTTAGCACAACAGGTAAAATGTGACCAAGGCATATATGGAGTTTTATTCATCCTTATCTTTTTGTTGAGGACCCTTCATATTTTCAGTTTTAAGAGTAACACATTAAGGGCAGAGCCTGTAGTTCAAGAGTAGGGCACTGGCCTCAAATACCGGGGGTGGTGGGTTCAAGCCCGGCCCTGGCCAAAATTGAAAAAAAAAAAAAGGTAGCATTAATTACCATGTGAATCGTGTATAACTTACACTGTTTTTGAGCGTGGGCCTTCAGGAAGCATGTATAACTTACAGGTCATCTTGACCTATCTTGATCTAATAAAACACTGGGTCCAAGGAAAAAAGTTAATTTTTTCTAGTGTGTGTTAACCACATTGTTTTGCATTTAGGTGACTTGCTAGTTATTGTCTACTGGCCTAACAGCAAGGAGAATTAGGTCTCTATACCTACAAGAGCCAGCATTTCTCATCTAATTAATATGGATTAGCTAACTTTTTAAAAATGATTAACAGAATATACTTAACACTTCTGAAATATATACTTATAAATAGTTAAGATAGTAAATATTGTGTTTTCACCACAATTTTTAAAAAATAAAAATGACTGGCTCGGCGCCTGTGGCTCAATCGGCTAAGGCGCCAGCCACATACACCTAAGGTGGCAGGTTTGAATCCCCAGCCCGGGCCCGCCAAACAACAATGATGGCTGCAACCAAAAAATGGCCGGGCATTGTGGTGGGCGCCTGTGGTCCCAGCTACTTGGGAGGCGGA